>JAUZNJ010030417.1:0-40075 GCA_034780135.1 Jordanella pulchra
GCCTCTCTCATCTTTTTAAGTGGGAGAACTTGCACAATTGGTGACTGACTAAATACTTATTTTCCCCACTGTATATGCAACTTCGTAGCACTGATTTGATCTACATAATGAGGTAAATAAGAACATTGTTCTGCAGGGAGCCATTAAATTTATTCTCATTTTACAGTATATTCAATGCTTGCTTTTGTTTCCAAACTAAACTGAATGAGAAATATATAATTAGCAAAATTTGCAAGCTTGTGTATGAGCCAAAGGCCAATGAAAATCTGTCAACTGAGATGAGGAGAGGATATAAACAGCCAGGATGGTGGAAGGATGAATGGTGGGGAGATTTATCTACAGCTGTTTATATGCGAATGGTGCAGTAGGCCAGAGCGCTCCAACATGCTGCAGTTGTCTGACACACCTTGGACAGTGATTTATGGTCCAGTGGTCGATGTGTTAATAGACTGGGCCTATGGAACATATCCATCCCAGCTATGGAGCCCCTTACATGGGGTGAAACGGCTCTTTGGGAGCTATATAGCACTGCATACCACATCAGTGTTTTGGATGTGTACAGTATGAACACATGGCCTAATGTCAAGCCTCAACTAATTAATTGATTGATGGTTGGGGATGTAATTATCAAACAGAGATTTTAAAAGAACAGATCGTGTTGCTAAAGACATTTGAAAAAATGTGTATTCCTATTGTTCAGCAAAATAACGACTGAAAAAAAAGAATTTACCTATTTTAGATCCAGAGGAATTAAAACTTCAAATACCCTAAAAAAGAAAGAAAGAAAATACCTAAACCACGTGGTACAAATTGAATTGTCCTTTGTTTATGACAGAAAACATGTTTTTTCCATGGTTGCAAGAAACTAGGTTGTTTGTAAGCATACATTTTTTAATGTATGATAAAGCTTTCTTTGATTATGGTTGAGTACTCTTATCAGCACGAAATATCTGCTAATATTTGCAGGCTGTTATCAAAAAAAGAAACATAAGTGTTCCCTAAAAAGGCTGCTTCTCCTGCTTTAAATATTACAAAAGGGCTGAGAACTCGTTCTCTCTGCATCCACACCAAATGAATAACAGAGAGAATTTGTCTGCAGTCATCAAATTAAAGAACAGAGTTTTGTCTCTTTCATAAACCATCATGTGCAGATTTAGCCTAATGCAATATATTTCTACTTCTGCATATGCTTTAAAGAAAAGTAACAAAAGCAATTTATAGGGTTTAAGTGCCATAACAGATAGTCACCTTAGAATGCAGTTTTTAAACTTAATGTACATAACTTTGGTTCTTAAATCCTTCATGGGAAATTATTTGTCGTGTAGAAAGAGACTTTTTTAAGATTTACCCATATATCCTTACCTTACTCCTGACGCTTAAGAGGAGGATTTTGCCATCTCTACTTTCTTCTTGGGGACCATTAAGTTACACTTTGATTGCCTTAAGTAACATCCCTAAATAACAATCTCTAGACATGCTCTTGTTTCTCTTTCAGTCTTTACATATTTCTGGACTATAAACATTGGGATAAACAGAGCTTTTGTGATCTACAACCCAAAGCCCAAAAAGGAAAAGTTGTAAATTAATTAAATATTACTTTTTAATATTTTATTAATTAAAACAGGCTGTAGCCCAGGCTTGATAAATGTGTATGCATTTTAAAGCCTATATACACTGAAAGTTCATGTATTTTGTTGATCTATAATATTTAGCGGAAACGCAGACAGCATAATATTTGTCTTGCAAAAATAAAAAAATAAAACATTCCCTGCGAAATGAGGCAGTATGTCACAGAACCCTGTGATGCAATACACTGTACAGGCAATGATCTGTGGGTATTAAAACACCTGACTGTGGATACCACTACAGTGGGTTAATAGTACAATTAGGTTTGCTTGTGGACAAATAAATAAATATGTATAAATAAATTTCTACATTAAAGTTCATTCTGGTATTTGATTTTCAGGGTGTTTATTTTTTTTCTTTGACTTTCACTCTCAAACTTTTTTATAATAAATGCATTTCAAATATCATTAATAAGGTTAAACATTTGCATAATTGGAATAAAATGGCTGCTGAGGAAAGTTACTGATTAGAAATTTAAATTCTTAAAAGCAACAGCAATCAAGTTGAAATATATATTTAATCCTAACTAAAAGATGAGCATCTTAGTGTAAACAATTTTGCAAACAAAACCTAACTGGAGATAATTTATCCCTAAGAAGTTTAACAAATTGTTTTATTCCAAAGGGAGACACAAACCTTTATGCTGTCAACTAAACAAGCAAATATCAAACCACAGTGGAAAATAAACACGAGAAGATTTCTGAATGATCAATTTCCCGAGAGTAGTTTACTGCAAACTTATTGATTCAACTGCCAACCTCCTTCAAATGTGAATAATTATGTTTTATTAAGGCATCCAGCAGGTATGAGCCAGACTGCAAAATATCTCTGCAGCATCTTGTACTTTTGACAGTGTTTTCTTTATTCAAATTGTGTACTGTTAATACACCAGTGTCATACAGCATTTTACAAAATCAAAAGTTAGTTACATTACTAATATGTTTTTAGTTATTGACCTGGATTATTTTGCATAGGTTTACTGACTTTTAAAGACTAGTGGGAAAGAAGCAGAGAAGTGCGGTTACTCTGTTCCGTAAGAATAGTATTTTCTGAAGCATAAACTTAAGAATCTTTACATCGAGTCATCTGTGTCACTTAGAAGTACATTTCTGAAGTCAAAGCTGTTACGGCAGTGTCTGTTTTTCCTCTTTAAAATAAAGCCAGAGGAGTATGGAAGGTGACGAAATGGGTCATAGTTTACACTTTGAAAATGTTTTTAGAGGCACTCTCATAGAGTAACATTCATTTCAGATCCATTTGGCCATTTGATGAGTGTCCTTCACGCCTGCTTTCTACCACCTTCTTTCACAAACACGTTCTGATCAGAGTGGCTAAAAAAATGGCCCCAATTTTATGAAATAAATAAATAAAAAGAAGAAAATCACTCGCACTGTATTTTGGAGCTAACATTCATCATTGTCAGTAGGTATACACAGCTCATATGCCCCTAACACGTCCCATTTCCTCACCAGCAGCCATCTCGCCAAGTGATAGGACAGCATACCTGGTAATTTATAGAATAGCCGCACAGTTTTTCTTTTTTTTTTGCTATTTACTAATGTAAATGGCCCAAGGATGAAGTCAGTCTGAGGCACACTGAGTGTGACATGAAAACTGGCACGGTCAAATCAAGATATATATCTGTGCATAACTCTTAGATTTAAATATAGTCTGAGCTACATTAGTTGAAGGTTATATTGACCTTGAGGCAATATACAGTATATTGTAATACATCTAAAGCTAAATTACTCCAGTCCTTCACATCCTCTATTCAATCGGTGTCTTACACGCATTTAAAACACGATGTGCCTCCTCGCACAACTTTGTGTTCATGACCATGTTCATGACCTTTGCCTTTTCCCCATAGTTCATCACTTCATCACAGCTCCAAATCTCAAGGCCCAAACTAGAAGAGTTGGTCTTCTATATAGCTGCTCTGCACCTGTGGAATGTAATCATAGAATGTCTCCAAAAAAGGACTCAAGACCCTGTTGCTCCAAATGTAATCCTTTCTAATTTTAACCTTTTTATCTACTTCCTCTTTGCTTTTATCTTTTTTGATATTTTTTTAATTGTGGAATTTTGATATTGGCCAACTGATGTAAATTACATTATAAATAAAGTGTATCTCCTAATATCATCATCTTACTCTTCAAAGTGCTTTGCAAAAGCATTTCTGCCCTGAATGTTGTTTTTATTTTCATTTGCTGTCACATTGCAATCCCATTGGAGGGATTAGGGCATAGAAATTAAAGAAAATGAATTGGTCAAAAACAAAAATTAGGTAGATATGTTCTTTTTAAACATCTGGAAGAAGGTGCCGACCAAATTATTGTTTATTTCATCTCTGTCATGCAATAGCTACACCCGGGGGAGGTTCATGTTCCATCAGGATAATGTGTAGAATGGACCAGTCAAATCCCTAATCTAAATACAATTAAGATTTGGCAAAATCCTAAAAGCAATGTTCCCAGATACCCTGCTTCCCACCTGATGGACTTCATATTTTTATGCAAATACGGGGGAAACATTGGGTCTTCTTTTTGTGTAGAGCTGGTTCTATAAAGTACTGATTAAAAGGGCTAATTATAAAATGATACTTGGGTTTTAAGATTTTCATTTTAAAAAATGTCCAAAGATATAACCCTGTGACATTTAAAATCCTAGCAAAGCTTATTAAAAATTAGAAAAAAAGAAACATGGATGTAAATACTTTTTAAAAAATGGAGGGCTCAAAACAAATAGGCAAGGTGGGTATAAGTTTAGCTAAGGCATAAGTCCGTGTCGCCCTTTTAAAACCAAAAGAAGTTCAGAATCATGTATATTCTAGAAAAGAAAATATATAAAAAAGACCAAAATTAAGTGAAAACCAGTTGTACATAGGGGAAAAATACCTCAACTACAATCTGGGAAGCTGTATTCCACAGAAACACCAAGGCAAAAGAAAACAAAGTCATCCAATCAGCCTTGGGTATAGCAGAAACCCTCACAGAGAGAGGTCTTTTAATTTGTTTACAGTACAGTTCCCTAAAAGCTATCATATCTGCTGTTCTCCTACCGAGCTACAAGACAAATGAATTACTGGGTATTAAGTGTAGCAAACAGCAGTGCCTCTTCGGCCTGAACTGAAAAGAAATGCCACTGCTGAGATCCATTTTCAGCTACATAGGAGGGGCACTAAAGAGTCTTGTTCCCTCTTTATTACTCTCTCAATTTATTCCCCGACTGTTCACTTTTGCCGGCCCACTCGTTTCCGAAGCTGATAATCAGCTCAGGCAAATTAGCTTATCTACATTTAGCATTCAGGAAAACAAAGGAATCAAGTAAACAAAATTTTCTTCTGTTATCCTTTATTTGTTAGTCTATACGTGACAAAAAAAAAGTTATAGCTCCACCATGGTTGTAATGCAGCAAACAGGCTAACATTGGGGATTTTTATATTGCATGACTGACATTCATTCATCTGTATGGGAAAGGAGCCTAGTCCTCAGGGCAGGAAAGCTCTGTATGATTTTAAGTGATCAGTGAGTACTGCCTGTTTATTCTGGCTGTACTTCCACATCAGTACATCTCTGTCAGTCAAAGGTCTGGTGCCATGAGGGGAAAACTCAGCTCTCTGCAGGATCTCTGCAGGCAAATTACATGGCAGATACAGTACCTGGCTGCACATCAGTAAAAACCCTTTTTATTGACCTGTACAGTCAGGGCACCAACCACTATTTAAATTTCCTTCAGTTTAGCAGTCATGCTGTGAACAGACGCCACAGGCACATACACTATAATGAATCATTGAAAACTTCAGCATCTGCTCTCTGTCTGTGACATATATAACGGTTTGGGCCACCAGCTTGAAAATGCATGAGATGCAAACGTCATGTTGTATTTGGGTTTTTAGAGATCTTCTGTTATTTTTTGTCACTCTTCCCATGGGCAGTTTTCTGCCTTTCGACAAGTTTTCTTGCAAGAAACAGTAAATGTGTCACATTGGTTCAAGAGGAATAAATGCACAACAAAGCATCTAGTAGTGCTGGGTATTCGGAAGACGCTGCCGCCTCTGCAGGGCAAATAACAATCCTACACTCAAATGGACAAAGACTGTCACAACTGATAAAATAGTCCCTGACAACAAACAGTAGCACCCTGTATCCACAGAAGGCTTACAGAAATGGAAATGGGGGGATTTAAATGTTTGCTGCTTTCTTAACTTTTGCAAGTTTTTGTCGAAGAAGTTTGTTTACACATAATTATGCTGACCATATTTTAAAAAATGTCTATCAAATTAAATATGGGGTCTATGCACAAAATCACCTCATGTGATCTTTGCAGTACGATCACATGAGTAAATAACTATGTATGCTATAAATTTTCTTTCCCCCCTTACTGAGAGAGAGCTTAATTTTACCAAATTTATTTGGCTTTTTCATATAGTTCTTTTATTTCCTTGTCTGTGCTTTGCTCCTAATACAAGCTTATTTACAATTTTCTTTCAGAAATGTAAATGTATGAAAAAACATATGTAGTACCTGAGCTTCATTTTACATAACATAATTGCAAGGAAACACACTGTTAACATGTTGCTTACTAGGAAACATATTCATACTGTTATGAAGTTTAAGGTTGAAGGCCAAAGGTGCTTTTAGATGTGATAAATTGATAACAAGCATTTTCCTTACTAGTAGAAAAGGTTACATCAATGCTTTGACCTATACATTGAATCGGAATGTATAAAAAAATCTGAGTTAGTAGATTGAAAAAGTTATTCTGGATAAAAATAATGATCTACCCAAAAGGAACAAGGAGAATTAAATATTCTATATTTAAACTTTCTATAATAAATATAGAAATTATATAATATATAGAGAAGGAAAGGATGCAGTAGTTTGCTGTACACTCGAAGGGTTGTCGGTTGAAGCCCCAGCTCCGGCTTTCAGTGTCGTTGTGTCCTTGGGTAAGACTCTTTACCCACATTGCCAACTAATGGCGGTCAGAGGGCCCAGTGGCGCTTGTGTATGGCAGCCTCGCTACTGTCAGTGAGCCCCCGGACAACTGCAGCTACAATGTAGCTTTCCACCATCAGTGGGTGGGTGCATGTGTGAATGACTGGATGTAGTGTAAAAGTCAAGTCTTCTGACTTAAAAAATCGTTATATAAGTACAGGCCATTTACCATACGTAACATTCTGGTAAGGCAAACTCCAATGAGCCTTCAAGCACCCTGCAGAGGATTTTGTTGCATAGAAGTCCAATAATGAAAAAGATACAAAGCTTGGGATCTATTCCTCCCATTCATGTCCCTTCTGGCTTTTTGTGTCATTTCCCTCATGGAGATCGAAGTCTCCCAGTAGAATGATGGAATACCCTAAAGTGGTGCTATCCAGCATCTCTGCCAGAGATGCAATGTAAGCCTGGTACACTGTCCTGCCACTCACTGAGACAACAGTCAGAGCCCTCTCCCCCACCTGAAGGGACAGGAATAGGACTCTGTCATCCACCAAGGAGAACTCCAACACTAGACTACTGAGCTTTGGGGAAACAAGCAAATCCACCCCAGCTCTCAGCCGCTGCCCGTAGGCCACTCCAAAGTAGAAGACAGTTCAACGTATCTCAAGGAGTTGGGTTCTAGAGCACAGGCTCTGCGTGGAAGTGAGCCCCACTTTTCCTACAAGCTCATGCTCCTTCTCCCCAAGCAAGGTGATATATTGAATAATTACACTGCCTGTTTTTTCTTTGAATTTAGCTAGACTGATCATTTCTAGTGTTGCCTTTATCTCTTCATTGTTACTAACTTTTTACAATGCTTTTTGTGATGTTTCATGAAGATTATTTTTGTTTTATTATGTTTCAAGGAGACAAACACTCATTTGATCTTTCATATATTTTTAAGAGAGATTTTTTTTATGATAATAAATATCTATTATGTTTTTTATTCTTCATTGTTGTTGTAACTCTTTATTAACAAATCAAAAGAAAAGGCTTTGGTACAATTTTATACATTTTAAAGTAACTGCAAAGTAGGAAATAGGAATGAAGTATTGAGTTCCACTGATACTAAAATGAATAATGTTATGTTCTGCTCCCTCATACTGGCACACAAGACCAAACAAAAAACAGACATTTGCAGAAAAAGTCCAGACCAAAGCACCTCACTGGACAGCCTTCACCTTATCCATCTGGTCAGACAGCTGGAGCCCAAAATGAAGATGAATTCCAATTCTGGTTAAGAGTTATTAGCTCTTTAGAAAAATGCATCCAGGCCTGGATACCGCAAAAAGATTTTTGAGCCTGATTTAAGATGTAAGAAATGAATTATGAAAATGATAATAATGATGAAACTAACCACTCCTTTCACAAAAGCCACATTGATTTATTCTTAACATCTTATTGTGTTGTCAGTAAGAGATGGGTAACATGATACAGGTATTGTCCGACATATGCAGCAAGGACAGCTGGTTTAGATTTTGGCAACCAAAACACATAGTTTCCAGTCAGTCTGCATGCTCCAACAGCAGAGCGGTGGGAAACGGATTAAAATCCAAAACCGTGTACCCCTGCTCGATTCCAAACGTTTAAAAAAATTATTTCTATCAATTCATAATAATAGATCCAGAGATCCTGATTATTATCTACATTTGAGTATTTTCTATTACTGATATAAGAAAATAAAGGATGCATTTAGATTTGCTTTGACTGATCTTTTATTTCTTCTTTTGTTGAGCTTGTATAATTTCCAATCTCGGTTTACTCAAGCGGATTTAATAAATAAGGGAATAAATAAGCATAATGACAGGTTTGTAGACCAAAGACCTTTTGAGCAGATGGTGTCTAACTCTAAAGTTATGCACTGGAAAAATGTGAATAGAGTCTGAATTTCTTTCAAAGTGATTTCAAGAAGTTGTCAGATTAAATATCATTAATACTTTTTATTTCTTTTGCGTTCCCTTTTCTTCCATCTGAAGCCAGTTGTCATAAAATACAACCAAACCCCACAAGACTCACAGCAGGCTGAAGAAGTACAAAGCCATCACATCTGCTGATTAAAGCTCTTATGCATTCTGCTGCATGGTACTCAGGCCTGCATCATTAATGAAGAGCAGATATTATATCCTGTTTATAGAAAGAGGAGAGGCAGCTCATATTAAGCTTTACTCCGCCAACATACTCATAGGGCACTGTGCCCCTTGCTCAGCTCTGACCTGCAGACTTAAACTGAGAGCAGTATGTGCATAAATCTATATAAAAAAAAACTAAAAAATAAACATATCATATCTGTATAGTTGGACAAAGCATGTTGCACAAGTATTCACATACATTGAACTTTTTTAACATTTCCCATGTTACAACCAGATCTCCAAAAAAAATATATAAATATTTGAAGTTTCAGAAGTTTGTTGGAGAACATCAATGTAAGAACAGCATCAAACTAAACAAATGAAAAATAAATAAAAAATCCCAAAACATACCAAAAAGTTTAGGGTGAAAGTTCTAGAGGTTTGAAACAGGTTAGGTTATAAAACAATATCCCAAAAAGTCTTTGGTAGAACAGCTTTTAGAGAAATAAGAAGAGAGAGCATTGGGGTAGAAACCAGGATGTAGAGGACAGCAAACAGGTGGAGGACAGTGCTCTAGTTAAATGAGATCAAAGGGAACCTTTTCTGGCTTAGTCTACATGATAAATTAGCCATGATGAAAAATCACCCCTGCAAACAACATGCCATAAGTGAAGGGTGGCAGTTTAATGCTGTGGAAGTTGTTTTTTTTTTTACCAACAAAGGTATTAAACTTGGTCAGATCTGAAAAAATCAAGAGGTAACATCAATCTATCTTAGATAGACAGAAGTAGACTGTGGTAGTAACATGACAAAAAAAACAAACTCTCGGGGTTGTATATACTTTTAGAATGGAATGTACATATTGTGATCCATCTGTTTTGAGTTAATTTAGTAGTTGATTATTGAAGAACATAAGGGAGAAATGGTACCTAATCAGCTAATTATAAGATTTTTGTATTTCTTCTCAGTGCATCTGGTTCCAATTTTATGATTATATTGTGGTTGGAATGTAAAGAATCAATCAGTGAGCTTATCTTACCTGTCATACACTTAAGATCACCTCTGCAATAAATACTTAAAAGTTTCAATAATCTTTTCTTTTTCCTCTCTAATATATTATTACTTATGGTACCATCTTGTGGCTTTTTTTAATCATAGAAAACATCTGAATGAATGTGTGCTCTACTGTTTAGAATTACCCGTGTAGACAAATTAAAGGCAAGGCATTTTAAAGTAATGCAGCTGCACAAAAAAAATCCCCCCAACTAACCCTTGACACAGACACACACACATACACTCACAAACACATGCACTCTTCTCTCCCCTTTGAGCTCCAGTGAAGTTTTATAATTAAATTGTCATAGCATAGACTGCTTTTGGGCTTGCTGCTGTTCAATATGCAGATGACTCAAATGATTTGTCAGTGTTTACTTGCCTTTGTGTAGATGTGACAGTGTTGTGGCTCAGGAGCTAAGAGCGGCTTAGGGGAAGTGCAAATCTGAGAAAAATAAACAGAGTTTGCACAAGAGTGCTCCTGATGAATAATTAGACCTTTCTATGTTCTCGGTGGATAATCCAATTAGAGTTTTTAATAATTATTAACTCGCTGTATATTAATTAGTTACTAAAACAATGGCAGTCAGATGGTAAAAACTTCACCAAGGGGATTAACAGGATTAATGGTATCTCACTATGTTAGAGAGTGTCAAACTATCAGTTTAGCATTTGTTTTCTTTTATAGACAAGTATTTTACTTGTATAGTAATTTTACTTTCCAAATTTGACCCTCTTCATGGTCACAGGTGCACAGCTCCAGTAGTCGCTGGGGAAAGTGGACTACATCCCCGGATGGGTCCATCGCATGATAGACAGATGGATTCATTGTTCATGCACACGATTTTAAATCATTAGTTATTCTTATATTACTCTAAAGTGTGTGTTTTTGCTTTGCCAAAGACAGCAAGAGTTGCAACAAATAAGGCACATAAATGAGATGAGAATTAAAAGCCCTACATAACTTAGATCCCACTGCGCTGTCCTCTTTATCTACAGCAGATTCTAAATAAATATCCTTCACATATCCCTATATTTCCAGTCATCTCTGTGGAGAAATATTTTTCCTCCAGGGAAATGTCAAATATGTAATATAAATATAAACAAATGCTGTGGGAAAGACCTCTCCTCTGTCATTTGGCATCTCACTGTCCAGAGCCCTGAATTTGATTTCCATTCCCACATTTGACTGCAGCTGACCATACTCGCTCTAAAGTCGTGTAAAGTGGTCTGGCTGCCGTACAAACATTTTTGCTAAAGCTTGGCCAGATTTGTTCTGTGGCTCCGTAGAGTGGGCCAAAACCAACAGATGGGTAGAGCAGAGGAAACGTTGCTGCAGTGTTTGTCCCAAACACCACGCTGAGCGGGTGCCCCTCCTCAGAGACTCAACACTTGGCCCTACATCCACTGGGCTGATGCCAAGAAAGACAAAGATCGTACGATAGTGAGGGACTGAAGAACAAACAGTTGGGAATATAGATGAAAGTCAGCATTTGCTACTCTAGAAAACCTGCCGCGTGATCTCTGTAACTACAACACATTGTAAAAGTCTTCATATCCTGAGAACTATTCCATTTTTTCCACACATAAAAACCAAATAATGTATTTTCTATGTGGACTTTATGCATTAGACACAAGGTAGTGCATAACCATGAACTATAGAAAATAATGTGTTTGTTTTTGTCTTGTTTTTTATATATATATTCAAATCTGAAAAGTGTGGCAACCATCTGTATTAAGAATCTCTCAGTCAAAACTATTGTCATTGCAATTATAGATGCAGTCTTTTTCACTCATTATTTTTCATGCCGTCAAGGG
Organism: Jordanella pulchra; assembly: GCA_034780135.1. NCBI lineage: Eukaryota > Metazoa > Chordata > Actinopteri > Cyprinodontiformes > Cyprinodontidae > Jordanella > Jordanella pulchra. The sequence goes on from JAUZNJ010030417.1 coordinate 11,546, forward strand.
AAGGTTAGTCAGTCATGTGAGTCAAAGCAGGGAAATCTAAAACATGTAGGACACTGATCCACTAGTATTGGAACTTCTAGCTGCTGTTTGCAGCAGCTAAAAATGAATGTAGATTAGATTAGATTAGATTAGATTAGATTAGATTAGATTAGATTAGTTTTATTGATCTCACAGCGGAGAAATTCACTTGTCACATAATGGAATGTAAAGCATTTTTAAGTTTGTTGTAAAAAAAAAAAAAAAACTGACCAGGACACCAGAACATAAAGCTGTATGTTTTGCAGAGAGGTTTTAACAGATTTAGCTAAAATAGGTATTTATAAACTGTTTTGCCACAATTCAGAAAGAAAATAGTTTAGGGATCAGAGCACTTTCTTCTCATAGTACATAAAAAATCTACTGGAGTTCAACCACTTTCTGTAAATGTATTCCTTTTACATAGTTTTTGGATGACAGCTCTGCAGAAGACAGAAGGTGTGTCTCCCAAACAGATGCAGGATCAGCTTCTCTAATTGGCTGATGCTCTGAAAATAATGTGTCCAGCTCCAAAAGTTCAGGTTTTCCAACTCGAGCTTTGGCCATTCTAGAGGCCCTTAATGTGTATCAGGCCAAACATGCAACAGGAAACATGTCCAAAGCTTCAAAACACACAGTGCAAGAATGTTGCATTAAAAATGAAAAGAACATTTTTGTGAGGAAATATATTTTATCCAGAACTTTTGAAGCGGCATAGTTTTAGCCTCAACTGATTGATAAACTATTAAAAATACTCCTAAAAAAATAGTTCTTGCTATCCAATTTCCAGTCGATTAAATAGAAAACAAAAAAGACAGATCAATCGATTACCAAAAATAATTGTGAGTTCACTCCTTTACTAATGAGCATGCTTTTACCCTTTAATAAAATCTAGAACACCTTAACTCATACTAGGATAAAAACACTGCATAGTTACTTAGAAAAGAAAGGAAGTTAACTTAGCATACGACATTAAAGTGCTTAATATATTCTGTCATAAATTTCAGATTTTTATTTGCTATTTTTTTAAAACACTTAAGACAATGTCCTACATTTAATTATGCACTATATTGTATAATTGTTCCATACAAATTAAGATTCGTTAAAGTTTGGTCATTTTAATCTTAATTATTTTAGGAAGCACTGTCAAAATTTCTGTATCACCTGTTTAACATGAAGATAGCCTTTACTTATTTCTTTAAGCACAAGAACAAAACAAAACAACAACAACAAAAAAAAACACACATAAGAACCCACTATCAATTAATTTCTATATCCAATTAATCTGTGCAGGGTTGGGTAGGGCTGTTATCACACAATTACATGGTAGAAAACTATACAGTGTCATAACTAATTCCAGTTTGCAGGAAACTACCATGGCATCCTTTTCTCTAGGCTATTGGAGGACTACCCAGAGTAAACTCATGCATGTACAGGGAACACATGTAATATCCATGTAAAAGCTAGAACCTCCTTGCTGCAAGGTAACAGTGCTAACAACTTTGCCACCATCCAGAATGAATGAAATTCCAAAGAAACGAATTTCTCTTTGACAATATAGTCAATAAAGGATGCTATGCTGTGCACTGCAATGAGGGCGGAGCTAATTTATTTTTAGTCTGTTTCCAATGCTGGCTTAGAGCATACTTATGAAATAATAAAATAAACTTAGAAGTCAATTTTAATTTTAATAAAAGATGATAGGCAACAAGATGAAGATCCTTTTAAGGCATAGAGGAAATCTCCCAGTGGATTCATGAGTCATACTGTATCAGCCTGGAATGTATTCACCCATAATATATATGAATCCAACTTTACTCTAATCAACAATTCATTTAAAAACTTTGTTTTCTGGTTACTTTTTGCATTAATCTTTTTAAGAGGGGTACAATTCTGTGCAATTTATGATCCTGCATTTGAAATTCATTCTTTTTTTTTTTTTTTTACCCAGAGCAACAGACCCCTAAGATCTGGTCAAGAACATTCCCCTGGATGTTGCTGCTAAATGAATATACACAGCATGAGCAGAGTCCGCAGTGGAGCACTGAAGCATCTTTTCTCATGAGTATGCTTCTACAGCCAGAGGTAAAAAATGTAGCTGGTGATAAAGTGTGCTTGGTGCACACATTATAAGTGGATTTACCTCCAATCCCCTCCTAAATTATAAGGATTATTTTCTCGGGGTTAGCATAGGGCAAGAAAATTCATCTCTGAAACTTTGGACAGCTGTTATGCTTAAAAGCTCGGCACTAATGTTTAAAAATATATGCTCCTGTTATTTGCACAACAGATGACACAGATGAAACAGATGCCAATGTGTCTACCACTAATTAACACGGGCAACCCTTTTTAGGGTCTTAGTTAAACAATATGGCAGCTATTAACAGCTACCAGCAGTGTACAACAAGCTGAAAACAACAAAGAGAAAAAAAAATACCCAAGTTATATATTATGTGTAACAAAACAGACAAATACATACATGTATGCATATAGAGAAATTAGGAAACTGTTTCCCATAGAGCTGCTCATCAGCTTATAGCATAAATGTAAGGTTTTTTTCTACTGGTAAACATTTGGCCAATTTACCAAGTCAAATAATTTCCATAGATGTTTCGAGTATCAGATGTATGTTTGCTAAATTGGGAGAACAATTAAGTGATATAATCATTTGAAATGGGAGTACTAAGGATTGATAATGGATGTGTTTTGTTGTTTTTTTTTGAGATTTTTACAGCACTAAGACCTCCATACATGGGTCGCTAACCACTGCGCCACCCGCACGCCCGATAATGGATGTTTAAAATTAATACAAATGGGTCTTTCAGACAGGGCAGGGTTTGCACAGTGCTTGCCTTAGGGTTCAGCTCATTTGGCAGGACAGGCAGGTGTTTGTTTGTTGTCAGTAGTTAGAAGAAAAAGAGCAGCGGGGAAGAAGAGCCTGTGGAAGCACTAAACCCTAAATCCAGAAAACACATTGAGGAGTTCCGTTTCCACAGTGACCACGATCTCAAACTTGGATCATGCAGTTAAGGGACTTCAGACAGACATAGTACAATAGTAGCTTTTGCTTAATTTTACTTCCTGAGCTTTCTGACTTGTGGCCAGATGGCCTGCTGTCTATTGACCATGCTTGCATTCTGAGGTCAAATTGGATCTATGTTGAACTTTGACCGCCATGTGCGCTGCAAAGCAAGGACAGCAATAAACTGTCCTTTTCAATGGCTAGCCATTGAAAATAATGTGCATCCTTTTCTAAAAGACACCCTTAACACTTTATAAACTATTGGTAAAAGCACTCTTTCACTTAACTAACCTCAGAGAGATTACAGGAGGTGGAGAATACATCATTGGACTCTTGCTAATCAGTAACATAGTGGCAAAAAGTTGATTCATCAAACATATCCAATGCAGATATGTAGTTTTGTTCAGCCTATGCTCACTGCAATGTCATAATGAAGCCAGATGGATTCCTTCGGTGTTTTAGCCCCTTTCTTCTAAATCTTTGATATGTAGAGCTTTATAAGTTGCTTTTATTGTTTGTACGGTATGGTTGTTTGAGGCATTTTAGTGTAGTTCTGTCGTCTTTGACTTCTTCATTCATCTATAAATAATTTTTATCTGAACTTATCACAGTTTTTTTTTGCTGTTTTCTGTACAGTTTGAGAGAGAAACACAGAAAATATTTCACATCATTTCACCAAAAAGAAAAAAAAAGACAGAAAAATCTAAACCTAGTGTCCTTTAAAGTATTCACAATGCTTCAACTTTATATTTTACAACCACAAACCAAAATGTTGTTTCTGTTTTGTTTTCTCAGGATTTTATTTAATCATGCAACACAAATAGATTCATAACTATGAATTATGAAGGAAATTTAAATGATGTTTACAAATATTGCTCTTAACTCTGGTCCCTTTACTCTAAAAAACCTGTTCAACCAATGAAGTCGTTTAAAGCTTTAAAACAGATTTAATCTTTTTGTGCCAGGATTGCAGTTCTTTAAAAGTCTAATGGGCACTCTTAAATTCATTTCCTCCAGATAGAAAAAAGTATGAAAGGTATACAGACCAAAAAAACGTTTACCTTTAGTCATACACAGACTGACTAGTCCCAAATGTTTGTTAGCAACAGAAACTGCTCAGACTGCAGAGAAAATAACTTAACTTAGCTTAACATGTCTATGGCAGCTGAGATTAAATTATGGTCACATTCTCAAAAGTGTTCTGGTTACTAGCTGAAAACAACAACCCAGAGGTTTTGAAGACTAATGCCGCAGTGCTTTGAAGCAAGAAGGTATAGATGTTTGTAGCCTTTCTCTGTCACTGGAAGTAGATTAGGGACCAAGAATCATGATATTTTATTACGTGAATAGTCATCTTATTGAGCTGCTTGAAACAGAAAAAGTTTTTTCCTACTTCATACCCAGTCAAACGGATGCATGTACTTTGCTGAATAAAAACCAACATTGTAGGTTGTAGTATGTTTTCAGGAAAGACATTCAAATAGGTGCAATTTTTTTATCAGATACAAAATCCAAAATCAAAGCACAAGCTACACTGCTTGACAAAAAACATTTTTTTTTCTCCACAGGCAGATGAGAGGCTTTGTGATGAAAAGTGAATTTGCGCCAAACACAAAGAGAGTGGATTTGCTCTCGCTCAACAAAGATAATGGATGGTTAAAAAAAAAAAAACAGGGGAAATCACTCCCTTATCTTTTCCCAACCTCTGTTTTTATGCTTTGAGTCTGACTTCAAAGCGACGTGAAGCTGAAAGTCACCCTGTTGTGTGGGTGGGAAGCTTTTACTTTCTTTGTTGGTAGGTCTGCAGTACACCGTGCACCTGTTAGAACAGGACAGAAATACAAATCTATGGCAGCATTTAATTTAACAAACTGACAGCTGCACTCATTACTGTAAGTATGAATGCACAGCAGAGTCACATGGTTGACTTGACATGACATGGATGGAAGAATGTATGACAAGTATAATTTTCTGTAAATGTCAGAATATTACTACCGCTGTCATTAAGCTTGTTTTCAGACATGCTCTGGTTATAAAGAATAAATAATAGTATATAGTGTGCAGGGCTCATAGCTTTATTTTGTGGGCTATGTTTCCTTCTTGTAGAGTCTTTCATAGATGATTCCAAATCTGAGCAGAGAACTGAACCTAAGATTCTTTGTTTTTGTTGTAATGCTCACTTGGTCCACCGTCAGGGAGATAATTTTATTGACCCAATGATGGGTTTTACTCTTGTGTCAATGGAGAAATCTCACACTTTGTGCATAGTTAGTCAAATTTAAACTTGGGAATCAGCCCATTGAACAGTTTGTGGGACGTGCCATAGAAATCTGGTATTTATTTCAAAGTTAAACTTTGTGGTTTATTTCCTTTACTATATAATTTTAATTTTGCCAAAGCCTCTCATTTTGTAGGGCCAAAGTGATGTTAGGGTTGAAGAAAAAAAAAGTGTCTAAAGTTTCTATTACCTATTACACTTCACCCACTTGCCTGCTTTTGGTGATCAGAAGGCCCAGTAGTGTTGATGTATGGAAGAATAACCTCTCTAAGTCTGCCTAGGGCAGCTGCAGCTGCAATGTACTTTCTACCATCAGTGAATATGTCTGCAAATTGGTGAAAGACTGAATATGGTGTAAAGTGCTTTAGAGTCCTTAGACTTGTTAAAATACTCTAAAAGTACAGGCCATTCGCCATTAAACAAAATAAAATCATTATAGTGTCAGCATAGCAAATTGTTTTAGGAAAATGTGAGGTGAGCTGAGATGCAAAGCACACTAATCATAGTCAAAAAATCCAAAACCAAAACACTGATTGATGAAATGTGAAGGTGTGAAGCGGTTTATCCAAGGTAAATAAAGTTCAGTTAAGTATAATAATAATAGTTATAATAATAAATAACAATAACAATATATTTTCAGTAACTGTAATAAGTGCACTTATTAAGAACCATTAGCTTATTTAAAATTGCTTTGCTAAAACAATAAACTGATATTTTTTATTATACTAATTTTTTCTTGCTTTCATACAGGATTCAATTATTTTTTTCCTTGTTTTACTAAAATATGTTTTTTATTTATTTCCTATTATTGCAATGATATTGACCAACATAAAATCAGCCATTTCAAATAAAAGCTTGTGGACAAGAGGTGACTGACCTGGCAAATTAAGTTGCTTAAAGAGGACTTACTTATGCTACATCTTCTGAAATCAGGCCCATTTTCAGACAAGCATGGCTGTTTTATATCACTGTCAAACCACAGTTCTTTGCTTATTGATTTTTTTGTCTAATTTCATCACAGACAAATTGAAAAGAAAACAGGGGAAACCCATTAGGAAGAAAACATCAACAAAAGTAATGTAATATTGGCTTATCCAAAGCAATTCTAGTGTGTAGCGAAGGGTGACTGCTTTATCCGTATCAGGTCTGTCAGTATGTTAATGAAAGTAGTGGGGTAGATAGTGAAAGGATCGGCTAGCACCTAGCAGGAAAGCAGCCTCCCTTGGGATCTTGCATATCTCCATCAGGACATGTGGTGGTTGCAGACAACTGGTGGTGGACCAGAAGGAAAGAGGGGGAGTTTTCAGCGGGCTCCAGCGGATGCCAAAAAGATCACAGCCACCTGCTCCAGGAGTTAGTATCCTACTGACAGAACTCCTGAAGCCAAAACAGACTTTCAGTTGGCGTCTGAAGCAAACTGCGGGCGATGTCATCACCATCACCCCTCTTATATTTTTCTTAAAAGGAAAACCACATCAAAAGTGCATCTTGTATGTGCCTGGCAGGGAGAACAGAGAACTCTGATGAAGCACACCTCCATTAGGCAGACTCTAACTAGAGACTAGCACTGAAACTGACCTTTGGAAAATAGTCTACATGGCTGCTCATGATTAAAAAAACAGAAAGGGGATGCAAAGCAAAGCCATCTGTAGACCTGGAATGAGAGACCTGGTGAGCAAAATGTAACATATTTTTTATGCAAAAAAGTGATGCCTTTGTTAACTAGATTTCATTCATTTTTTCTTTGTGTACTAATTAGATTAAGTCTACAAGTGCAACTACTGTATACAGCAAACCGAATGCAAATTGTTTCCAGAGAGACGCATTGCTAGTCTGACAGAATACTTCTTAAAATACTTTGTAAACCTACTTTGAAGGAGCGATTCAGTTCTCAGTTCCTCAAACTGTCTTCAAAGTGCATCTCTAACATAAGCCAACAATGTACGATGCCCCAGGATTGTTCAGGGATTTGAATGACGAATTGAACATTTATATATGCACTGCAAGGGCTCAAATTAGTTCACTGAGGTTTTTGAGGCCACTTAGAATAAATGAAAGCTTTTGATCCTTCAGCCTAAACTGAAAACTGTAGAATGACAACATGTGCACACAGCTTTGAGCAGCATTTGTATTCACATCATGTTTAATTATATTGTGCTGAAGAGAAAGAAAGAACAAAAATACTTCTCACCTATGGTAGATTTTATATCAAGCTCAACCCCTGATGGCACTTATGAAAAATTTTCATTTTAAAGAAATGATGGTACTTATTACTTGTAATGTAATCACCAAACTGTCTATCATAGATGTAATTATTGATCTGTGATTATGACATTGAAAATATTAAGTATTGAATAAAAAGCTGAAATGATCTCCTTTGCAGTTCTGCTTGCACTCATATGTGACATTAGATTATTGGCATGGCAGCCAGGATATGAAGCAGTCTATAGACAAAATCTAGATGCATCCATTTGAAATTGACCTCTTCATAGGATTAGATTATTTGTGCTTGTATTGGAGCTGTATTGTTTTCCTAAGTCTGTTAGAAAAGAGCAATTAGCAACCATATACTATTTTCAGGTTGCACATACATGCATACTAATCTGATCATATATTTTGCTTTACAGCTTTTTACTTATGGGTAGGGTTGCAACTAACGATTATTCTCCTAGTCAATTCATCTGTTTATAATTTTTTCGATTAATAGATTAATAACCGTGTGGTAAAAGGTTCATGAAATTATTATTTTTTTTATACAGAATTAAACCAGGTGAAAGTAAAACTTTTCCACCTGAGGAGTTTTGGATAGAGCATATTGACGGACGGAAAAAAAAATCAACCTTAAATACAAAGTATTCATATTTTTTTTTACAATTTTAGTATAAATTCTGCTCTAAGTGGGTTGATCTATCAGCTTAAGGTATGTTTTAGAGTCTCTATTCTCCAGTTAACTATTAATCGATCACTAAATTAGTTGACGATTATTATTATATATTATTTTATTAATTGATTAATCACAATTAATCTGATTAATAGTCTCAGCCTGACTTATGGGATCCATAAACATTTGTTTCCTTCATCTAAATATCAGTAATCTTTTAGCCAAACTGTGTAAGATAATTAAGGGCTACATAATAAAATGCTTAGCTATCTGTAATAGTTTACAAATTATATCTTTATATTTAAATAACATGAGTCTATAAATCTAGTATCTTTATTATTATTTGCTGCTTCAGTAGACAAACACGGTATAGGCACCACCTTTTGTGTTAACAAGACCATTCTTTCCCTCTCTGCTGTGAAGTCTACAAATATAGATTTTTTTTTTCCTCACTGTGTTTTAATGCTGCTCATCAACTTCATTGTAAATGCAGTGCAAATCCTTTCGGTTAATGCACTCTGTTTACAGGTATTACTACTGAATAATCAGATGTCTTGACAAGAAGCTCATTCCTCCACATCTCATTACCAGCAGGTGATTTGTCTCTCAGTGGTCTAAGATTGACAGCTTGGCAGTAGTGGCAGCTGTGACACACTTCAGAATAAGTCAGTCAGCGCTGAAATGTCTTCAGTGACAATCAAAGGAACTTGGCTCCCTCAGAGATTCCGTTTTTCTGTTTCTCAACCAATACAATCACACATGAAACTTGCATTATAATTTTACACACTCTAACACTTGATATGAAAGGATGTGTACGAGACTGACTGATGTAAACTACATCTTTTAGAAACATTCCAACAGGAAAATATGTTTGCAATAGGTTGCTATATCAGGCATGAATAGCAATGTACATATTTTTCATCAAAAATTTTAGTGTATAGGCTATATATATATATAATCTGTAATCTCAAGTATCCCTCATGCAGCTCAAGAGCCTGAGGCTGTTTGAGGAATGACCAGGGTTAAGTGAACGCAAACAACACCAACGCAAGTACTCTTTCAGTACTCGTCAATGTAAAAAAGATTTATGTAGAGCTGGCTCAAAGAATTTGCCTTGGTTTAAGCATGTTGAGCTAATACATTGTGTGCTCATAAACCTTCGCTTGTTAGGCTTGCTCTAAATAGGGGCCATGTGTTTGCTTGTGCAACTTGTCAAACTATCTTTTAAACAGAGCAGGAACTTCAATTAAGTGTCCAACGCCACTTAATGAAGTGCTGATTGTGAAAAGAGAACAGTGTCCAGAAACATAATGAAGTCATTAATGCTAATTTATACAAAGTCTAACATTTGAGCCCTTTGTTTATTTGTGAGAAGCCAGAAAACATCCTATGGGTTCATTATGATCTGGAGCTTTTCTGCTAGCAGTGTGTTGGACATAGGGGGTGGGTGGGGGGGTGGGGGTAGGGGTGGGGGGTCAAGACAGGCATGCAATCAGCCAAGTGCCTCATCTAGCGTCTGCAGAGTCCTTCCTGTTTTATGCTAATGTCATCTCGGCGGGCAGAAATGAGAAAGTAGTGATGCAAGATAATTACCAGGGCACACCAGAGACAGGTGGTGGCCTAACTGTGGTGATTTAGCATTTTGAATTTCTCTCTCTCATTAAACCTGTACTTCTCTACTCTAAAAGCAAACTTTGTGGCATGATGCACTCAATTACGGAGGGACCTGAAAATACAGCTAAATCTTGTTTATGTGAAAAATATACAATTCACTTGTGTTTAAATCAAAGCTTTCTCTGTGTTTTACAGATTAAGACGTTTAAGGGTTGTTATTTTTGTTGTTATTTGTTATACTGTATCCAAACATCACATTAAGAAAACTAACGGGAACTATTAATATAAACTCGGATTAGCTTTAGTGTTAATGATAATAAAGTCTTAATGATTCAGTTATAGAATTCTACAAGCTACTATTTACCAAAAAAATTAAATCGACCACCTGGACTTCTGTGTTTTTAAATCAGCAGTGATAACCGATAATTTTGGTGATTGGTCCAGAAATAAGGCATTTCTTCGCCTTATGTTGGTTTTGGTTTGTTCTCACACGACTGTATGTCAGCTCAGGTGAGGAAGAGTCTTGTAATAAAAACTATTAATCTTCCAAAACGTCAAATTACATGAAAAGTAATAGTTTATCTTAATCAATATGAGTTGAAACTTAGATCTCATTATGCGGGGCAACATTTTTACACTATGTGACGTGATTGATTGTTTTGATTGGCACTTAGTCAAAATGGGAAAAAACCAATGTTATTCCTTTCCACAATATTCTTTATACTCAGCAAGAGAATATATTACTATATATAAAACTATCTACAGTAAAAAGAGTTTTCATATTCAAAATGTGATATACTTATTCAGTTTTTGGAATAAAAAGCTACCGTAAGTGCATCTTTGAGTGCACCTTATAGTTTGGAAAATACGGTCATTTAACTGTATAAATGACCTGTTATAGGCAAGCAGTTTTTGTGGTTGAAAGCCACGTTGTTTTTATTCTGATGTCACTATCTGCAAAATAACCATCATCTTTCCTTGTTATATTTGCATTTGCGTTAATCAGAATCAACCCTACACAGGGCTTCAAAATTTCACACACACTACTTGTACTTTTTTTTTCTTTACCACTTATTTAAGACCTATTTGTAAAAGTACTACTTCTAAAGTGGTTTCCTAAGAGGTTAATTCTGCAAAGCTCAAGTTGCACCAGGTTGACGTTACACAACTTCATGATTCATGACCTCTTCTGAGGTTTGTCGAACTACTAATTGTCTACTTATCACCAGAACAACAAGGGAACAATGAATGACCACCCCAACAAAGTAGAAACTCTCCAAGTGGATAGAAGCTAAAGGTTTGCTAATGATTCACCATTATCTTCTTGACATACACCGTAAATTATACTCGTTCATTTCAATAGAAAGTATTTGGAGCAGGTCATAATCGCCTGTCACAGGGTAGCGGCCGCTTTGGTTCTTGCCCTCAACCAAATGAATTTCAGACTACACACCTGCAGGGAGTTTGTTAAAGGTGTGAATGGGCTCTGAATAACAGCCACAGGACACAGCTCGACATACTACACAGCAATCCAATTAGATGTGAGGCTGTAGGTAAGCTCATGCTCTCTGCCTTGCACCAAAATAACAGATACGACACCACAAGGCAGTCCAATTTTTAAGCCATATTCAAAATAGTATTCCTGTACCATCATTAATTGGATGAAGACCCCAGGAAATAAAGAATGGCATTTAGTTTTTTATGACTGACAGAAAAGTGTGAGTGGATAAACTAAATTAAGGTGAAAAGAGGCACAGGCAGTTTTTTTTTCTCACTGACTACTCACAGTGTCCATTTGTCTCCACTGTCAAGCAACTTGTTTTGTGTGAACAGAGGATGGAAAATATTTCAAAGAGACTTCACAATGCTTCCATGTCCGTCACAGTCTTGAATCCAATCTTGAATTTGACTGAGTGTTCCTAATAGCTTGCAAAGTAAAAGCAACCCTGCACAATTTTTGACCCATGTATTACCATGATTTGAGATATAGGAAATTATTTTGTAGGTAATTATCTCTCAGTGTGCATCAGTGCTTCATGTGGGCTTGCATTTCTCCAAAACTCACCAATGTAACTTGTCAGGGTGAGATCCTTCTCTGAGTCATGTGACCTGCAGCTCTGATTCAAGGCACTATTTACTCCCCTCAAACACCAAAGGTAACTAAGCTAAAAGTTGTTTTTAGGCAACAGGCAACCTGAGACTTACCGGATCAGACATATTTTGGGCTTTCTGGTGTAGGATTTAATCTAGAAGGGTGAACGTGGCATTGTTTTTACAGGCAACTCCATGACTTCTCAAATTGCATTTCTACTGAGATAATGTGCACATGAACCACAAAAGAACAGCTAAAAATCAGAAGACTTTACTGCTAAAGTTTCACTGTATGAATATATTTGCCTTTCAATTACTGAAGATTTGTATGTCCAAATCTACAAGAGATGTTACCAAGTCAATTTTCCATGCTCTCTACAAGTCTAATAATTTTCAAATTCAGATCAGATGAACACAATAAACTCTATTGAAAACATAAATCTACGGTTGTGTATGAATACAAAACAATTATTTTAAGCTCAGTTTAACGCACACAAAAATTCATAATTTTACTACAGCATTTATGTTGACATATGAAAATTCGTTATAAAAATATACTGTGGATAGTTGTAAATAGATAGAAACAGATCTTTTGGGGGGTTTTGAGTTCCAGGGGTATCATTTTATCTAGTGGTAGTCCATCACATTAGATTTGAATTATGAGCTTATTAAAAAGTTATTAATAAGCTCACCTGTTGTGAGGTTTTCTGAAACTGCTTGATTCTGATTTTCTTGTTATACAGAATCCAAAAATAAGGGAAAAAATCTATTTGTTACAATATTTGGACCAAGAGAATGAGACACAATATAGATGGTTTCTTAGGAAAGACTTTGAGATAACACAGATTTATCCATTGAGTTCAGCTCATTTTATGTTTGGATGAATCACAGTTTGCTGTACTCCAGCTTAATAACAGAACTATATTTACATGGATTAGATAGATATTTGAAAACATGGCTGATGTTCAAACTTTTTTATGATTTTATTCATAAAACAAAAAAAAAATAGGAAACAAAAAAGCCTAAAAAGGCATAATTCTAAATGTTGTGATTTCAGCTCAAGTCCAAACCCATTTCTTTATTCTAATCTGCAAAAGAGAATGTGTAATTAGTTAGGCTATGGTCGCCATGTTGACCTGCATACTTTTCCTAAGGCTTCATAGACAGACTTCAGAGACAACTGGGTTGAGACTCAGGGGTCTTTCCACTGTCACTGTGCGGCAATTGGTACATAGTAATCTGTATGAGAGGCTTAAAGTATGCTCACATCTATAGGACTTGCTGCCTGCTTCCCCTTTGGGCCAGAGGTTTCCTTCTGGACTGCTTTGTGGCAAACTCAAATCTAGGGGACAGCTTGGGCTTAGCCTCAGGATGCAAAAAACAGGTCAGTGTAAGATGAAAACCCACAGTTTTAAACCTGGGCTACGGCTGAAGAGTCACAGCTCTGCAAACTTTCAAACAGAAGCCTGATTTGCCAGAATGAGACACAACTCAGCCACCCTGCTGCATAGAGCACATGCAGGAGGTGGAAGCAGAACAGAATAACAAGCACATAAAGCTAGAATAGTGGCAGCAGATGGGCGTTTTTGTGGTGTACAATGCCTTAAAAATATATTAGAAATATCTACACTCTGTCATGGTATGAAAACAACATTTTCCTTTTTTTGGTTACAAATCAACACAATGCAGCATAAAAATATGAAGTGAAACAATAGTAAATGTTTCTATGAAAAATAGATAATGATAGTGTTATAAACAAATACTATTATGTATTCAGGCACCCAATATTTCTTTATGTAGAGAATTTTCAAATCTTTTGGAGTTTGTTAATGGGTTAAAACAGCTTTTCACAATTATTTTGTTCTTTAAAATATGTAGTTCATTCTCAGTCAGATTGGATGGAGTCAAATCTGTAAACATTAAAATGCAAGTCTTGACTTGACTGAACTTTTACATTCAAAATTCGATTTAGCTTTGATACAGAGCAGTCCATGCAGTCTAGGCTGTATGTTGTCCAGCTGGATGAAGAACCTTAACCACAGTCCAGGCAACTGTGGTCAGTGGGAAGAGAAGTCATCTTCCAAACCGATTCCAGCATTCCCGCCTGCCAAAATCCAATGGTTCATTAGGCAAGGGGCTTAACCCCAAGTTGCCTACCAATTTGCAAAGTAGTGTATAAAAATGTGTTTAAGTAAATGTAGCTCCTATGTAAAAGTGGTCGAAATGACTACCACTATGTAACTCCAGTCCAGTTAATGTCCAGTCTCATGAGTTCTGCAGCATCTAACAAATTTTCTTTCAGTCATGCTTTGAATTTTGCTCCATCAATCTTCCTTTCTCCTTTGATCTTCATCCCTTAATGAAATCTGGTAACATGATGTTACCACCACCTAGGGGCCAAAGGATTTTATTCTGAGTAATAAAAACAAAGATGGTGAAAGACATATACATGCTTCTTAATACAGATTTTTTTTTTTTTTTTTTTTTTTTGCATTACAATCATGGAAGGGTTTTTAAAAACTTAATAAATAACTAATTTGTGTAGGAATAAAAATATATACAAAATACATTCAGGTTTGAAAAGGTAATGTGACATAATGTGAAAATGTCTAAGTATGAATACATTTCCACGGTGCATAATGCTGAGTTTAATGAAGTATTGGACCTAGGCAGTGGGCACTGTATTTCCATCCGCCTTGCTGAAATAATTCAAATTGCTGTTGAGGACAAAAGGCCTTGATGGAGACATCCCCACTGAAGGATAAAATTAAGAATTAAGTGTGCAGTTCTATGAAGAGTTTTTGGTTAACATTGTCCTTTTTGTAATTGCAGAATTTGCCTTCTCTTCACAACTAGTGCAGAATACATACTCAACTCTCACTTCACAAAGGCATTTGTGTTACATTTTTATACTTCGAACTGAAAAATATAACAGCAAGCCTAAAGTGCATGCTGGTCAAACTGTGAGCTTTAAACAGCTCACGCCTCTGCGCAGTGAAGTTCTGGGCCTAGGGGACTTATAAGTATTTCTACCTTTAATCATGCCTATGAGTAGATAAGGCCCACATGTGAACAGCTGATAATAAACTTGGCTGTTTAAATGAGGACATCAAAGAAGCTGTTTCAGCTACATTTATATCTGCTCTTCAAAACAACAGTTACTGTAATCTCCTTTTACTGGGTAATAACTACTTATGGCACATTCCCTTACAGAATCACGGCAACAGATAAGAAAAAAAAGGAGCACAACTCAGTCGTACTCAATTTCTTAAAAATGTTAATCCTTTCATTTAAAATGAAGGAGTGGAGGGGTTTGAAGTCCTGGTAGGGGTTTTGCCCATAGTGAAATAGTAACAGGTGAGCAGGAATCAAAGGATAAAACATGCAGAGAGGGAGTTCTGATTTTTTTCTGTGAAAACTAACTTCCTACAGACAATAGATGACATTGTGCTTGAATTGATTTAACTCAGGCAAGTCCAAAATACATTGCATGCTCTCTGACTAAGTCTGAAAGGACCTCTGGCAATATACTCAAGGTCCACTGTGCTTTCATTAACAAGTGACTGAGGCCTCGGAATGTGATTTTCCTTATGGAATCCAATGGTCAATAAAACAAAATGAATGACTTCAGGTCAGAATCCCAATACTCATTACAAAGGCCACCAAGATGGATTTGACATCTTCAATACACTGAGTGATTCCAGAAAAAGACCTCATTGACTCAAGTCAGGACACTTTGTTCAAACAAAATATGATTTTTTTTTTAGAGCAAAGTGTTTATAGGAGACCACATGCAAGACATGCACAATACAGTTCAATAGGTAGAACTTATAAAGAATGTGTTATTCAAGCTTCTATTAATTACTTTTAATGTTTATTTCTACCCGAGTTCTTTTCATTAGAAATTAATTAACAATAAATTTATAATACACAAACTTTATGTCATAGTCTTAAACAAGCTTTGTAAAGGTCTCTGAGTCTCTGACAGTCATTGCTACCATCCACAAGATAAATATATAAATCACCACAGGTACATTTAAGGCAAATCTCTTTAAAAGCCACCACACACTGAGTATCCAAAGAATGGATGGCAAGTGTTAAATCCCTTGCATAAGGTGATTTCCGCACCAGAGACGATGTCAAAAGTGTATTTTCTGAGCTATAAAGAAATAGGCTGTGACTCAGAGATACATTTCTAGATGAGTAAAGTTAAGGACTGGTGGAAAGACCCAGACTACTATGAGTCAGGGGTTTTGATTTGCCCCCAGCCTATAATGACTTGGAGGGCCATATCCTCTTTTGATGTTGATCTATTATGTTGAATAAAGTTTAAAATCAATGCAATCATCTTCCTGAATATTTTAAAGAACTTCTTGCTTCCCTCTGTTAACAATTTGCCATGAAGATGTAAATTTTATTTACTACACACAGAAATTTGCTTGATTAGCCAGCAAATCTGCCTGATTGAACCCAAAAGAAAATATCAGACAGGGATCACCAAAACCAACAAGTAACTTTAAGTAACCTTTCCAATGAAATTACAAATTCAGATGTACAAGGAAAATTAAGTTTTAGGTTTTCATTAACTATAAGCCATTATAATCATATTACCATAAAGAACACCTAAAAACAATTCCATCTGAATTTACATTGCCTCAAGAAGTTTTGTGGTTGCCATTAACTCAGTGATAACTAAAATGTGTCTATTCAGAACAGACACTCCATGATCTATAACCCAACGAAGCATAGAAATACAACCAGTCAGCCTTCCTTTGTTGGACAATACTCAACCCCCCCAACCCCCCTGAATCATTTCACTTCAGAGCATTTTCAGCTTGTCTCAAAGGACCTTTACACTGTTACATGACTTCAGCTGTTGGTGCAAAGGTACTCTTTGTTGTCCCTAATGATGTTTCTCTGATACAGAGGGAGTTGATCTCCATCAGTCACACATATGCTGTTTGTAATGACGTCTTTGCAATGCTTGGTTAGTGCTGAGTGCTGTGGTCAGCAGTATCCCACAGGGTTAGCAACAGGAGGCCCATCACTTCCTGTCCCTGCTGAACTGAACCACAGGTAGTTGGGATATACGAATTAGCACCTGAATAGTGACCAGGATCAAAGCAGAGCTGACCGCACAAAAGGTTATTCTTCACTTCTATTGTTTGACAGGAAAAGACTGAAACCAATGTTAACTGTGAATTTTTAACTTCCACATCTAGTTTTTTCTCTCTCAGTCTTGCTGTTTTGACATATGTCCTATTCAGCATGAAATCTGAATGGGGCATTGATAAAAAAGCTACCATGTGGAGGAGGAACATATGTGGACCAATAGAAGAGGAGCGAAGGGCAGTGGGAGGCATGGCAGAGACCACGTGTGAACAAATAAAGTGTCTCACAGGTGATTGATGCAAGGAAGGAAAGGATGACAAACTTAGAAAGAGCATCTGGAAAATACACCCTCTCATCAGTTACACTACATCCGTTTAATCCATGCCAATGTAGCAACAAAAAGCAATCTGTGGAACTGTATCACTACATTGTAAGGAAAAGCCCTATCAATTCCAGCAAGTCCAATAGTGCCATACATCACCACTTTCCAAGCCTATCACTAACTGGGATCTGCACCAGGGTTAAATGGGGAGCAGGACAAGATTGCTTCTGGCAACAAAACAACCGGTTCACATGGCTTCCCTAGACATTTTCAAAGCAACGATTTTGTCATAAATGATGTTAAGCACTGAAAACAGCTGAAAAGTGTTCACTTAAAACAAAAAGATTAAATACTTTGGAATTTCTTATACATTCAAAGTAGGAAAATCTGCAACCCTGTAAATGACCTTTATAAATTTGTCCTTAATGTTAGCTGGATTATCTCACACTGCAAATTTTAGATTAATTAACTTTTAATTTTAGTTTATTTATTTGAGAGGAAAAATACTCAAGGTTAAAAGGTTAAGAAATACCTGTTATTGGAAAAAAAAGTAAATAACAAAATCATGTAAATGTGACTTTATTTTTCCAAATATCAAAGTTTATTGGAGCCTACAATTAATACTCCATGATTCCATTCTCTTTCTCTAGGGTATTGATATAACACAGATCGATTATTCTTTTACCTCCTGGCCAGTCTTTAAAATACCAGCAGATTACGAATTAAAATATATAATGGCCTAATACTTATTGTCTCAAAAACAGACCATCGGTTTACAAATGGTTTACCGAACAAGAAATCATCTATTACTATTCAAGTCTTCACAACTAAGTCATATCATGTTTTTTCAGTATGAAAACATTGTCTTTTTTTAAGGCTTTTTACATATCCCCACCAAGGGCTGATGTATCAAACTTGTCCCTGCCTTTATTTTCTGTACAGCAAAACATGATCTTTTGCACTGTGTATAATTTTGTAAAAGTTCTGCAAAAAAACACAATAAAATACATTAGGTAGAACTCTCATCCCAAAAGAATTGTATTTAATTTTTGAACGATTCCATCGCCACCTCCACACTCAAAGAGTCAAAGTAACACAGCGTTGCCTCGAGCACAAGTCAGAGGCAAATCCTTGGAGGAGCAGAAATTTATTACTCATTTGATTATTTTTATATCATTAATTTTTTGCTTACTGACAACACAATAAAACAGTATATTTGGAGTTAAAAAACGATGGAAGAGGACATGCGTTTAAGTCTCATGGCTTTGTTTGAACTCTTCACCTCATGTTTACATGTACATTTCAGGTCCATAATATTTGACAGATGGAGTAAATCATCATCTCTAAAATAAACATATTGCAACCCAGCTCCGCAGAGAGAATGCAACCAAACTGCATGCATGCTACTGCCAAGTATGGAGTTATATCAGCTGTCAACACATGGTAATACAGAGCCGTGCTAAGAAACTTTTACTCCATGAACTTTCATGGAGACCATCTTTGTGCCATTTTTATTATTATAAAAGATGGGTAGATGTCTAAGTCAAGCCTTCAAAGCCACATGGATCATTGTTGTGTTCAGCTAATGAGGTAGGCAAAAATCCTGCAAAGGCCATGAATCACTTCATAGCTAATTATTTACCTCTTCAGAAATATGATACCATGCCTGTACGTTTACTGAGATCACCCTCCATGAAACTGGAATCTATTTAAAGTATTAAAAAGGTAACTCCTGAGGGCATTTTGACTCACTTGATTTTTTAGGAGCAGCATAGTAAAAGGGGCAGAGCATTAATGCAGATATGTTTTTAGATTCAAAATAAAAAGAAACACAGAAAACCCTGCTTCACTTTAAGGACTTTTGTGTTGGTAAACTTGGCAAAACAGAAACCATGTGTAAACAGAAGTTCAAATTCTAAAAGGCATTAAAAAAGTTTCACTGAATCCCAAGTTTCATTGAGATCCAGACCCAATTTTTAAGTGAAGATCAAATAAAATAAGCTACATTTAAACATGTATTTACATCAAAAAGTGCACCAGCTGACAGGAAGCTCCACTAACAGCTGCCTTTTGTATCTCTATCATTTCATTTTGGATTAATAAAAAAAAAAACAAAACTAAAGGTTAAAATAAGTGCATCTGGCAGCTGATGTAATAGGTCTGTAAGTGTATTTGCTCTGATTACATAGCAAAATTCCTACGAATAAGGTATTCAGATCATTTGTGCATCTGTAAAAAAATCTATGTTCAGAAAAAGCTGTTTTTCATTACTTGTCAAAAGAAAAGAACACAGTCAATTCTGGATTTACGAGAGGTTAAATCTTTTAACAACGCAAAACTTATTTTTATAGAAAGAGTTTTCAGACCATTGATTGGCTCTACAAGGTTATGTTTCTTTACAAAAACAGAGATGTGTGTATCCAAGTTTCAAAGCTCTATGGACCTGTATTGGGTTTATCTAATAAGACAGATGAATGCTGTTAGCCCTGCCAAGACAATGAATAAACTGTCCACTATATTTCTCTTTACGCATTTAATAGCAGCTACAAGGCAGTATTATTTCAAAGTTTACAGCATACAAGCAAGAGCTCAGACAAAAAGAAAAAGCCTTATGCCATTGGAACCACAGGGTAACACACATTCAATCAATTACTAAGTCTTGAAGGAGGTTTGTTTTTGTGCCACTACATTTCGTAGAGGCATCTTCATCTTTTCCCTTTCATGTACAAAGACCAAGTCTCTCATATTATCTTCTGACATGCCAATCTTAAGAGGACAGCTCAGATGAATGAATCGCATGATTTGCCATTGATTTCTGCCTCTCACTGGAAGATAACTTAATGAACATTCACCAAGCAGTCATACAATCCATCAGAGTGATTCAGCAAGATAAGTGTCCTCTTGGATGGACATGGGGGCAAAATAAAAGACTAGCGGACACCTCAGTGTTGTCAGAAAAGGATCAATAGATTTATCAATTCCACTGACTGATAAGGAAGGCAAGAATAATGATGCTGTTAATGCTTGAGCTGGGATCACTCAAATCTTAGGAGACAGGCAAAGTGAAACAAAAACATGAATTTATCAGGGACTCATTAGATGTTAGGAGGGTTTTTGGCATCTTGTAGAGATCATTGAGCTTTCTGGAATTCAACTGTGGTCAAAATTTGACCGGAATGAATGCAAATCATATACAACAGGAAAAATAAAAGCACACATGATGTATGAAAACATTTTATTCTTCTATTCTAGTGGCCTTTCTTTTTGAAAGTAGGCAGACAGGAGATGGGATAAGAGAAGAAGGAAAAATCCAAACCTGTGGTAGCCCTGTCGAGGACCAAAGCTCAGACTGATACCGAGACCCTCTGCACAAGGGCGCAATCCATGTACAGTGGCCAAGTTTAAACGTAAGTTTTAAAGTAGACTCCTGGTCTATCCTGGTTGCACCTATGCAGCAATTGAACAGGAATATCATAAGACTGACACAAGGAGTGACACAACGCAAGTAAAACCCATCTGCTCTGGGGAAAACACAAAGCAAAATCTCCGAATCACAAGGTGAACTTACACAGTTGGTCCCATCACAGGGTTGTCCAGTAAATGCCTTGAGATAACGTAAAGAGCCTGCATTGCTGGTCCCTCTATTTGTACCACTGTTAATGTTTTCTTTGATAATAAATCTTACTTTTTTGTTTAAATTGATACTTGTGTAACATTTGCTGTCTTTGTGTCATTTTTATCATTTAAGAATCTGCCCATAAAAGCGATAGCATATATAGGGCATCAGTTAGACTGATGTCAAAATAATCAGTATCATCCTTGAAAAGACCTGTATCAGTTAATGTCTACTAGTTACAGCAGCAATTACAGATCATGTTTACTACTAGGCGTGTTTATGATGGGGGGATTCCTGGTACACATTCTCCATTGAATACTTTGTATTACTCAGCAGGTGGTTTGTAGAGGGACCCTCTACGCAGCCAGTATGACAGGGGAAAAAAACAGCAAAAAAATCAGAGATTGCAGATTTTGATAGCAGCATGGTGCTTTGGCCTTGAATCTAGACCCATTAGTTGTCCTTTTTTTTTACAACATAAACATTTTCAAACAGCCAGAGGTATGTTAGAGATTGTAGTAACTTAACTTTACCAACTGATAAGCAAGTGTGCAGCAATGTGTGGGGTAAATGCAGTGATGTTATACTTTGTAATTGTGACACCTTTTTGCGTTGTCATAAGTTTCATTTAACTTATGAGGGAAATGTTTCAGACCAATGAAATGAAGTGGCATGTGTGACATCAACGCATCAAGCAGAGGTGGAAGGCTAAGACAAAACAAACATTTCAGCTGCAATATCTTTTACTTCATTTTGAAAAACATGCAAAGGACGCAATTTTTGTTTTTGCCTTTGTGAATGAGAAGATGTTTGCACATCCTTCCTGAGTAGATTTGATTTATTAGTTAACTTTGTGAAACAAATCAAAAATGTGATACGTCAGCTGCTTCTGCTGCTGTGATTGGCTAAAAGCTCGGCTTGGGAGGCAGTTACCCAATCAGCTTGGAGAATTGTACTGCATGTTTCTCCCTTTTACCAACATGTTCTATAGGAGGCTTTCCAGATCGTTGTCTACTTAGATCTTTAACAGCCAGGTAGGATTTCATTGTGTTGTTTGAACAGGCCTAAAAACCTGATAATTCCAGTAATATTTGCTGGAATTCCACGAGTCTTTTAAATTAGCTTTATTCATATATTTATACAGTACTGATACACAAAAATACAATGAGTTGCCCCGGAAAGGTGCAACTATTTTTAGAAGTAATCATTCAGAATCAAATCGTTACGTAAACAGATAACCTTTGGGCACAAAATAGGCAAAGTTCTTAGGGGGAGAAAAAAAGGAAATAAGAAAGTATCTTTAACTCACTATTTAAGAGTATTTGGCTTTCCTCTGCTCCATCCCTAAAGGCCAGGAGTTTTATCCTCTGTTCCCTCTAAAGCACACTTTGTCCCAGTTTCCCCACCAGATGGGCACACTTTTTAACTACTGAACTGTCTTTGCCATGATAACCATGGGTGGAACAGTATTAAATAGAAATGGATGTTTGCTGCATCATTTCCACATTTTCTTAATTAAATATTACTTAAAAGCAAGCTGGTTTTTGCATATTAGGAGAAGAGATGTAACCTTTAGGTTGTTTAAAAGAAATATGAATCCAGATAATCCTGATATGTACATGCTGGGATTCTTCTAAAGGTTTAATTCAGGTTTATTTAGTAATTGTCTCATGAAAATAGACAGGAGAACTTTACTGAAATGATCAGTGTCTGCCTTTTTCTACTATGCTGGGCACATTTCCACAGAATCTATATCTCATCTGCTGTGATCTGCCCTTTGTTCAACTGCAGAAGAGTTTTTCCAAAGGTCACATGGTGGAAAGCAGAGGCTACATGAAGAAATCATCAATCGAGATCAATACAGTGTGATGCTCGTGGATGGAATGGTTGTCATATTCAAAAAGCACTTGACAGCAATAAGTTCAGACATAAATATGCTAAAAAAAAACTTCACAGCAGACAGAAAATCTCCCTTTGTTCTTTTAATCGCATTTGTGTACACCACAAAAAGGGATCTTCTTGCAAAATACATGATTCCCTTACAACACAGCAAAATAATTTCAAAATGATATTGATTCCAAAATGAAAAAGATGAACAAATCTCACCTATTTTTTATTTACCAGCTACAAAAGAAAAATAATATCTGAGTAACAACCAGATTTCAATTAATATATTTTAGGAAATCAAGCTTTTGTTGCATATGAATGTGTTTCTTAGGTTCACTTGTGAGCATTGTTGCAGAGCCAATATGAAAGAGCTCATCACTACTCAATTACCAAGGGGTTTTATTTTACACTGAATCGTTTCAGTTTTGTGATTTTCCTGCTCTTGAGTAAAGCCTTTTCCTTAAAGTGAACAAGCTAGCTGACAGAATTGATAGAAACAGCTGAAAAGAGACAACAACAGTGAAGCAGCATTGACAGGAACTCTATGTGGAGCATTCTTAGGGGGGCCCATATATCTAAGCTTACTGGTAAACACCAGCATCTACCTGGTAAACCCTCGACATCTTCTGGTATGGCAGATCAAAGATGCAAGCGCTCAAAAATTCTTATCAAGACTAAAGCACAGCACTAGGCTGTAAAGGGGATTGCTGCCTTTTAGACGCAAGGGGTTTGGAGTGAGTGAGGGGAACAAAATCCAAATAATTTTCAATACAATCATAAACATGTGGCTGTTTGAGATATCTGGAGTTGAGAAAGTGTGGGCTTTAGGTTTTCTTTCCCTCTCTTTGCAAAGGGATACTTTGCTTCTTCCCTCACATGACACAGCTGAGCTCTTTAAACAAATGAATGTAAAAGCCCGTTTTACCATTTGAACATCTATGCATCGGACATGAAAACAAATATTTTGACAAACCACCATAAATTCTTTCAACCAAAGTAATAATGCTAAATATTCATTAAATTTAGCTGCAGAATATGCTTTAAGATGCTTAGATGTTTAATGATATTAATTGAAATATAGGCGTATATTTTGTAGGAGAAGTGAACAGTCTTAAACTTCTTTAGCATGTTACCATAAAGTCATCTGTCTGTTTTGTTTGAATTCTTTTAAGGGTTTCAGGGCTTACTAAAATGTTTTATGCACTTGACAAGTTGGGTAAAATGAAATAACAGATAACTGACACTGACAAAAGGACATTTAAAAAAATGGTCTAGTAACTAAAATTTTAATATTCGTATATAAAGATGCGTTTTCACATACGCAAGTCATGGTTCAATGATTGTAGTTTTTTTTTATTCATTTTTTAAGGCTCTAGTGGCCTTTATTTTGCTTTTTTTTAAAGAAGGCAGACAGGAAAGGAATGTAAGGAAATGGGAAGACATGTGGCAAAGGTCGACTGGACAGGATTTGAACCAGCGTTGTCCATGTTGAGGGCCGTTGCCTCCCTACATGATCCCACACTTAACCACTACACCAATGCCACGCCAGAACTATTGTACTTTTATCTATAAAAAACAGCTTTTTTTCCACACTGACAAACTTTTACAAACTTCACAGATGTAGACTTAATGCATTGGGTTAAAATCAGTGATCCACAATGTGACTAATAAAAGTCACCTAACTGATTAAATAATTCCTTTAGGCCTTTTCCTGTCACTACTGTAACTATCGTTTCCTGCCTGTCGAAAGCTGCTGTGTGTAAAGCAGTCGCAGCATAAGCGGCATGTCCACGGGCATCCTATGTCAGCTGGTTGACCTACTTTATTCACTGTAAGGTCCCACAGCTCCCTCCAGAACCACTTTACCACAAAGACACCATTTTGTCTTCATTAGACCCACAAACTGCCACTGCGTTCAGCAAGCTTACAAATGACACAAGATTTGTTTACTGCCTTAATTCCAAATCAGCTAAAGAAATAAACATATGAGGAGAGATAGAGCCAGGTTCATTTAATTGGATTTGCTGCCACCTAAATAGAGACAACGCAGTAAGCGGGGCTGCCTTCTGATGCAACTAGAATAACCTACAGTGACACAGAGAGTGAGAACTGAGATGTTCCCATTGGCACATTGTGGCCCTATGTTGGTCAACATCCCTATTAACATTCACATCATGCAGCTGCAGCTTTAAATCATTAATGAGGTTCAATTTAAATACAGTTGCAAATCATGATCAATGATGTTTAATTACTGCTAATAATAACTGACCATCTGTCTGGTGGCAAAATACAAAAAAGTAGCTGCTAAATTCTCCTCAAGAAAAGCTTTGATTGACTTGTTTTAAAAGTTGCAATTACCTCAGGTGGATTTAGGCAATACGTGTAATACAGTACACATACATAAATGTACATAAGAAGATTTTTGAATATTCCAAAAACGATAGATTCCTTTTGTCACCGATTTCAGAGATGTAAAATAAAAAAATCTGTTTCTGAAGAAACTCATCGATGTTAATTCAAAACATATGCAGCAGTTCCCTGAGCATCTAAATCTGTAAATTACACAAATATTGGGAAGACTGTTGACTGCAAAGTTCACAGAAACTTGAGAGAGCTTCCAAAGGAGAAGGTTGAGGCTGGAGTCAAAGGTACAAACATTCCACATGTCAAACAACAACTGAACCTAAAGCTGCATCCAAAGCATCTTGGGCTGTTTTTTTTTCTATTAGCCAAACTCTTATTTTTCTAGATTAAAATTATTTTGTGTTTCATTTGGAAGTCAGAGGACCTGGAGGAAGAGTGCAGAGGTGAAGAACACACAGAGCTTGAAGTTCAGACTGAGGTTTCCAGCTAGAATTGATTTGAGGTTTAATTTCAGAATCATGGTATCTACAGTTTTGGGCTGGGTCTTGACTACATTTTTCACATATGCAGATTCTATGTTTTTGTTTTGGTTTTTTCTCCATTCTTCTTTGCAAAGTGTCTCAAGCTTTGCCTCACATTCTCAATTGCATTTAGGTCCAGATAACATCTTGATTATTCTAATTCAGGAAGCTGCTTTGATCTAAGTCAGCACCGTGCTTCAATGTGAGGTTGATATGTTAAGGGTGAAAACATCCTGTTTTCTCTATTAAGGAGAGACAGCTCAGTTGTCTTATTTGAGCAAAACATGCTCTTCCTCGTTTGCCAGTTTCCCCTACATGAGTTTTTTTAGCTTCTTTCAATGTCTTCCTTCTTGCTACTCCTCCTTCAAGACCATAGTAATGGAATGCATGACAACATTATTCCTTTCGAAAGACTGTTTTATCTAAGCTGTGAATGTCTGCCACACCCCCAGTTACTGTACCATGCTCATTTATGCTGTTCTTATTTATGCACTGAAAGCATCTTGTTCACTGTTTTCTATTTAGGAATATCAGAGTAAAGAGGGCTTTTCATGTGCTACTTTTTGTTGGTTTAGGACATAAAATTAAAAAGATAGAGTAATGGTTAAAATTGTGGAAAATATAAAGAGAAACAGATACTTCCCCAAGGTATTAATTTATCTGGTAAATCCAATAAAAAAAGAATATTCCCATTCTATCTCTAACGGCTAACCGCCAGAAAAGGAGAGCCTCCTGATCAACGCTCGATTCCAGGCCCTTGCGTTATGGACCTATTTTTATATGGTGCCCCGTAAGAGTAACACATTAATTTAATTCTCTTAGAGAATCGCTGGTGTATGATCTGAACAGACCGAAGCCCGAGTTGCACCAAATCGAAAAGCCTTTCGTCCTGACTGGAGCCGAACGTAAATTCATCCCCTCAGGTTTTTACATTAAGCTTTGCTGGGGTTGGATTTGGATAGATTTTAAAGTGTGAATAGACCGGCTATCAAGGCACCATCTTGTGAGCTAACATTATTAGCAGAACCAGCTAATGCTAACCTCTTTCAGCTTTATTACAATTGATGCATTTTTGTCATTATTCACTCTTCTGCAAAACCGAATAAAACTTCAGTTGTCGGGCCATATCATGGTCTAATTCACATGAAGTTGCTAATTTTTAAGACTTTTGAATGCGTTAAAGTCTGAAGCTTGAACTTTTCCATGGACTGTTGAAAGGACTCTGAAACCCATTTTCCCTTTTGTTTTATTTTACTTGTGCTCATTTTAGTAGTGTTAATTTAGCAACTGTAGAAAATAAAGGTACCATTGCTTAACTCAAGGTCGTTTTGTGTTTGTTATACAATGAACACTTAATCTTTCAGGGTTGAATCATTCCCTTTGGGTAACAGACGAATTAACAGAGACAGTTTATTGGTTAATGGTAATAACTCTGCTAATAACTATAGTCTAAATTGCTAAATTGGTGAAAGCCACAATGGTTTTAACAGCCGACCCAGGAGCCCACCTTGAGTAAAAGGCTAAAACCCCTGGTATTAAGCAGGTCACAGTTACAATCATTTAGCTAAGGATAATTTATTTAATTTACAGTAGATATTGAATGACCTTTTTATTAGCTTAAACTTCCAGTTCAAGTTATTTAATGTATTCAAAATTCTCACGTGAGGTAGCGCAACATAATATTTCAAACAAAGGGAATGGCAGCAGCAGTATTGGAAACAAAGAGCTTTAATGTCTCCTTCAGGTGGTAAAAAGGGGGTAATGAAAATGCAAGGTCTCACTTTTATGGGGGATTTGCTTTATCACTTTCTTTCACCAAACTAACACTGGTTCAAGTCCCTTGTGAGCCACTTGTAAGACCAGTGTTTCTGTGTCATGTTTTTCTATACGTTTTGCATTTAATGTATGGCTACATAAAGTTAATAAAATAGTCTCTTTTTTTAAGTGCAAGTTTTGTTTTAGAAAAGAAAAACAACCTCTTTTCTTGGTTCAGAGTTCAGCCAATAATTTTTGCTTCAGCAAACATTAACAGAACAAATTAGATCAAGTGTGTAACTATACCACAGTGGGTACAGTAATATAGCAACTAGTAAATCTGGCACCTGCAAAAAAACAAGACACATGATAGCTTACCCATGCATCCATATGAACCTTTACCACTGATTCAGTTGATTTATATCATCTGAGCTGCTTTTTACAGCATTCAGCATGATGGCTGATGATTAATGCAATCTAAACGTATTAATTTGCACTCTATGGAATAAAACAAGATCATATCCCAGACTGGAAATGAACACCAACATCTCTCTCTGTTTCTGCCTTCATCAAGGCTGCGCACCAGGTGGCAGACTGCTCAGCTAAGTTTGCTGCTCTGTGCTATAATTACCTTGTCTAAACACTACACCAACAACCGTAACACTCTTATGCACAAAACACTTTGGACCTGTTCATGAGGCCAGAATTTGAGAGTCGTAATAATGTTGTTTACCTCCAACTTTTTTCTCCTCAGAGTGGCGCACAGTCATTTAAATTTTCTGCTCTCATTTTCAAACATTTAAGTGGAAGACAGCGGCTATGGCAGCGCGGCAACAGCAGGAGGCTGAAGCAGCAGGGGACATGCCAGAGGGTACATTGCTGAGACGCGTCTTAACGACTAAGGCCAGATTGGGCTCGGTGGGGAGAAAGGAGATGGTTGCTCTTTGAAAGCCTGCACAGTGTCTGGAGATGTGGTCCTCACGGCTGTGGAGCTTGTTATCCGCAGAAAAGACACAGCTCTGATGGAGCTCTGTGTCTTCTTCTAAACCCTT
>JAUZNJ010030418.1:0-14798 GCA_034780135.1 Jordanella pulchra
GAGTATGAGAGAGGGGGAGAGACATGCGGGAACAGACCACAAGCTGGATTCAAACCTGGATCACCCGCGTCGAGGACTAAGGCCTCCGTACATGGGTCGTGCGCACTAACCACTGCGCCACCTGCACGCCCAGACTGACTTGTTTTAACAAAACAGCTGGTTTATGTGAGATCTTTTGGAAACAAGTTGGAAGAACTCCAAGCCCTAGCAAGGATCTAGCCAGAATATTGGCAGTGCAGCATTATGTGTTTTATAGAAACCCAGCTGCAGGATCACATCTCAGACTCCCGCGTCTCTCTACCAGGCTGTCTGACCATAGGAGTAGACAGAGATTTAAATAAGACTGGAAAACTTAAAAGAGGTGGGTTAGCAGTGCTTGTGAACAAAAGCTGTTGTCAGGGCATGTTATTGTGGAGATTCGTCACTACAGTCCAGATACTGAACTGTTGGCAGTTGGTTTTCATTAATAACCATTTATATCAACCTTCTGCTGTTGCCGACATTGCATGTGATATCAGTTCTGTTGTTGCTAAGCTACAGATACAACACCCAAATGCATTTATGGCAATAACTGGTGTCTGCTACACTGCCATCGTTCCAACAGTTTGTCAGCTCCTATAATAGAGAAAACAAGACTTTGGAATGCTTTATTCAAATCTAAATGACTTCTACATCTCTGAATTAATACCTCCTCTTGGGAAATCCAATCACAATCTTGTCTTTCTCTACTCAGAGTATAGGTCACTTTATAAGAGACAACCAGCATTAAGAAGAACACTAAGAAAATGGTCAAGGGAAGCTGAATAAGCCCTGCAAGGTTGTTTTGAGGCTGCCGATTGGGATGCAGTATGTCAGCCACATGGAGAGGACATCAATGCAATGCCTGAGTGTGTGACTGACTACATAAACTGCTGTGTAGAGAACACCATCCCTACCAGAAAAGTGAAATGTTTCCCAAATAATAAACTGTGGGTCACAAGTGATCTGAAGCAACTGCTCAATGAGAAAAAAACAAGCCTTCAAGAAGGGAGACAGAGAATTTTTGAGGAGTATACAGAAGCAACTTAAGGTCAAGATAAGATAAAGCAAGGAGGAAAACAAGCTCCAGCCAAGCAATATTAGAGATATATGTTCAGGGATGAAGAAGATCACAGGCTTCAAGTAGAATGATGATCAGACAGATGGAAGTCTGGACAGAGCCAATGAAATGAATACATTCTTTAACAGGTTCAGTTCTGGAACGAGATCAGCATCTTTCTCTCTAGTCCACAGTCACATGGACATTATGCCCTCCTCTGCCATTGGCTCTTTTGCTTGTATGATTTTGTTTTCAGCCAAATCAGAAAATGGTGCTGTCCCCTCTGCATGTCACATATCCGTCTTTAAAGTCAAGTAAAGAGGCATCTGGAGAAATTGAATCATAATAAGTCACCAGGTCCTGATGGTGTTAGCCTCAGAGTCCTGAAGGTCTGTGCAGAGCAGCTCTGTGGAATTACACAACACCTCCTCAACCTTAGTCTGACCCAAGAGACAGTTCCAGTGATGTGGAAGACCCCATGCCTTGTTCCAGTACCAAAGAAGACTCAGCCAACAGTTCTCAGTGAATATAGACATGTTGCCCTGCCATCCCTCATCACGAAGGTCCTAGAGAAACTTCTTTTGGTCCACCTCAGCAAACAAACCAGCAGATATCAGGACCCCCTGCAGTTTGCTTATTGGAGTTGAAGATGCTATAATGGACCTGCTTCAAAAACCCCACTGTCATTTAGAGAAGACAGACAGCACCATGTGGATCATATTCTTTAATTTCAACAGTGCATTTAATATGATCCAGCCTGACTGAAACTCCAAAAGACTCAGGTGGGCATCAAGCATTGCCTGGATCAAAGAATACCTGACAAACAAACCACAGTTTGTTAGAGTGAAGGGTCTACTGTCTGTTCAAGTAGTAAGCAGCACAGTAGCACCACATGGGGCGGTAGTCTCACAACTCCTTTTTACTCTCTACACCTCTGACTTCCAGTACCAAATGGAAACATGTTACCTACAGATGACTCTGCAGTCATTGGGTGCATCTCAGATGAACAAGAACATAAGTATAGAGAGCTGGTGAACAACTTTGTGGCATGGTATGGAAACAATCATGTGATCCTGAATGTCAACAAAACAAGGGAAATGGTTGTAAATTTTGGAAGAAATAGGAACAAGTTGAATCCCGTTAACATCTCGGGAGAAGATGTGGAGCTGGAGGAGGAGTATAAATACCTTGGTGTTCACTTGGACAATCAACTAGACTGGAGATGCAACTGTTAAGCGTTCTACAAAAAGGGACAGAGCAGACTCTACTTCCTAAGGAGCTTAGGTCCTTCAGTTTTGCAAAAAATACTGCATATTTTCTATAAGTCTGTTTAGGAGAATGTGATTTGAAGACGCTCAACAAGCTAATGAAGAACGACGCTTCTATTCTAGAATCTCCTCTGGAACGTCTAGAGATTATTTCACAAAAGAGAATTGTTTATAAAGTGAATAAATTTAGGAAAAACAGTGAGAATCCTCTTCAGAAGAGAGTAAGAGGCTTCACCAGATCCGGAGCAATACAGACAGTATCCTTCCTACCTAAATCTATCAACACCTACAACAACTGGTTAAGAGAAAACAAAATATAAGTTACAACATTTAATTTCCCTATGGAATAAATAAGGTATTTTTGAATTTGAATTTTGAATTGAATATGTGGAAATGTGTGTGTGTGTGTGTGTGTGTGCTTGGGTTAGTTCTGAATTACCTTGAATTACCTTACTCGCCATTTAAGCC
The DNA here is from genome assembly GCA_034780135.1 of Jordanella pulchra. Lineage (NCBI taxonomy): Eukaryota > Metazoa > Chordata > Actinopteri > Cyprinodontiformes > Cyprinodontidae > Jordanella > Jordanella pulchra. The sequence goes on from JAUZNJ010030418.1 coordinate 2,815, forward strand.
ATTGTCTAACTGGGAATTGAGATTGATAGACGATTGTTCTTGTTTCCTAAGTAAATAGGGTTAAAAATCCAACCTCTCCTACCAACTATTTATTTATTTATTAATAAGAAAGTGGCTTCACAATGAAATATGCATGTCTCTACAGCCAGGACAATTTGAAAAATGAATACCTTGTTTTGGTAATACAACTTTCTTTTTTAACTGTTAAGCTCAAAGATCACAAATTACCTGAAGAGAATGGAGGGAGAACTTTGAATGAGTTATTTTCACTCATGAGGCTGGAAGCTGTAAACTACAGTATGCTCAAAACCCACAGGAGGGCAGTAAAGTCTGCAAGTAGTGGGATATGAGTAGCTACTTAGGAAAACAAATTTATAAAAAGAAAATGTAGGTCTAATTGTTTAGGTAGCATGTAATTTATCATATCTGTACACAAGTGTAAGTTTCAGTTTTGTTAAAAAAATGTCTCAGTAAAAGACATATTGAGTGTATTTAGCTATGTACATTTTTAAACATTATGTTCCAACCTAGTCAGTGAAATTTAGCTCACACCGTAATAGTTATAGAATGTCATGCAGTGGTTGTTATGCCACTTAAATTTAACCTTTTATCTCTCATTGCATATCCACAATTCACTGCAATGACAGCTGCAAGCTGATGTTGGTATATTACTACCAGCTCTTCCAGAGTCAGACTGAATTGTAATATTCAAGTCTTAGTGCATAATCACATCTGGGTCTGGACTCTGAATAGGCCCTTCCTGTATCTAAGTTTGACGTTCAGTTTTAGCTCGGACAGCTTAAACCATTTGTGCTGCCTCTGCGAGCGAACAGAATCCCACAGGTTGACTCTGCCACCATCTGTGTGAACGGTAGATTCAGGAAATCCAAGTATAGGTTTTCCACAATACACATTTCATTTTGAATGTAGACCAAAATTGTACCTTCTGTTCTTCCACATTCCTCCACACGTGGAGCAAACAAATAATAGTTTGTATTTTAAATAGGTTCTCCCCCCTGAAGCATGGATCTCTGCAGCTAAATCAGAACTCATTCAACTCTCTTAGCTGCCTCTTGGATTAATACACATCAGACAAAGCATTTTGCACTATGGATAAAATGTTTAAATTTTAATCAAGTTGTCATTTTAACTGGCAGAGCTAGAATAGCTTAATTTGATAGTTAGCATTTTTATCCAGATATTTCTAAAGCATACAGGTGCAATATATGTTATTTTTCAACTTTATGTGAATTTAGGATTAAATAATTCAAAAGTACTATCACCAAACTTTTTACTGTGTTTCTGATAGCAAAGTTGGATACACAAATGGCCCAAATCCATGCTCTGTACAGTTGCGGGGCCATTTATAGCCTAATTGCATCTCCACATAGATTCAATGTTTGATGTTCTTTTAACACAGTTAAAAAGAGTCCATCCTGTCTTGAGGGACCTATGTTGGTCTGTCATTATCTGTGAAATGCTAAAGAACCTTTGCCGAACGCTGACTTTGTCTGCTTGCCATTTGTCAGTTGACTCATGGTGAAATTATTTTTAGAGAAGCTTTGAGTGTCCTGGTAGGCCATGACAGTCAGACCCGATTCACGAGGGAAGCTCCTGGAACAGAATTCACCAGCTATAAATATCCTTTGTCACAACAGTTTATCCTATAACGATGCCAATGTGCCAGATGCCAAATGTTCTGATTGAAATATTACTTCCAGCAAAGTTAAAAGCAAAGTATCTAACAAATAAATGTAAAGGTAAGGTAAAGAACAGCCTCCAGATGGCTCCTTTATGCTCCTAATTATTTTGGCTGCTAAACGCACTGCAGGGGCTTTTGTTTGGATATAACATCCTGTTATATAAGATGCTTCACTCTTATCTGCATCCAGATTTTTTAATGGGAAACATTAGACAGGAATACCAAATACAATGTTTTCTGTCAACTCTGCAATGAAAGAATCATAGAGTTTCTTTTTTTCTTTAAATTGGGCCCAAGGGGAAAATTCTTAAAGCCAGTATTGTCATCTGGAATAGTTAATTTGATTATCACGAAGTTGACTCAAATTTTACAAAAAAAAAAACAAAAAACAGAATGTTTTTATTATCAGATAAATTTAGAAAAAAAAAGAAGATTCTTGTCTCAGCTGAAACCTGTGTTTAAAAATATAGTTATAAGTTATAACTCAACATTATTTTAAGCTTTAAAAGACACATCTTCCCCATTTAACTGACAATATCTGCTGAAATTTCACATAAAATATTGGTATCAACTTTATTTTGCGTTATTATTGCGTTTATCTTGTGTTTTTAAAATGAAAGGGAGCATTCAAAGAAACAAGAAATATAAAACTTTTTTTTAGTAGAGCTCTGAATGTGATTTGAGTGATGACATTTGATGAACTATGAAATGTTAACGACTTTTTATGTTTAATTCTGCAACAGCCCCAGGATGCAATAATTAAACAAATTACAATTTTTCATAACTGATTTATTAAACCAGTTCAGCATGGAGGAGACGACTAATTGCTTTCCTTAGCCTCCTCGTTTTTAAAGTTTGCCAAGTTTGTATGTTTCAGAGCTTATGAGCACATAAGGTATACCTGGATCCAGGATTAGTACTTCATAAATGATAAATAAATAAATTATATTTTGTATTTCTTATTTATAATAAATTATGAATAAATAAATTCTATACAGAATGCCTTGTACAGCGAGAGAATAAAATGTTTTGTCATTCTTCTTTGTGAAACAGCTCAGGTTCAGTCAGACCGGTTTCTATGTAAGCTCTTACTGGATCCTTAGTTTGAGGTTGTTATCCTGCTAGAAGATGAACCCCCAACCACTCTGACCCAAGTCTTTATCAACCTCTAGCAGCTTTTTTCCCCCCCAACCATAACCCTGTTTTAGCCTCATCCCTCTTTCCATTAATGCTGAACAACTCTCCCATCCCTGCTAAAGAAAGGCATCCCCACAGCATAATGCTGCCACCACTATATTTTACAGTGATGGTATGTTTCAAGTTATGTGTTAGTTTTACCCAACACAAAAGTACTTGACTGATGTTGTCTTGTCAAGAAACTCTCCACGCTGAATTAAGTGCAGTTTTCATGTGATGAACAAATACATTGGCTAAGCTACATACAATTCATGTTTGGAATAAATATAGGGTTTAAGATAGGTAACATTTAATTGCAGAACTTGAATTTCATATTTCATGTGTTGGCATATCATCTAAGATGTTTTTATACGGATACAATGAAGTGTGTGATTCATTATAAAGTATGAAAAGTACAAGCACTATTAGTATATTTGATTGCTATACACTAAAACACAGAAGATAACCAGGTTTCATATTCTTTAAATGTTCATCCAGCTAAACATCATCTTCATAATATATTTTTTAAATCTTTTTATTTCAGCATTCAGTTAAGGTAATCTATCTCATTATGTTCTGTTAATCCATCTTCTTCATGTTGTTTCTGGTTTTATATATTTGTCAACAGCAGAGTTCAGCCCTTAAACACTTGGTCTTTGTTTTTCACTCATTCTAAAGCTTCCCTCTCTTTTTCTTCTCATTCGCTCTAACTCTCTCTCCTCCACTCCTCTCTTGATTTCCCTCTCTCCTTTTGCTCACTCAAGTCCTCTGCTCCTCTCCCTCTCTCTCTCTCCCCACTCCTGCTCAGCTCCATCACACACTCGCAGACTCACACCGGCTCTCCCCCCTGAGCATCATCTCCACTATTGGTGATCCAGCTCGTGTCTGTGTTCTGCTGGGTGGACGCACGCCCCACAGTCACCATTCCTGCCCCGGAGAGTTCCAGGCTGGCAGCACAGCCCCTTCCTAGGCTGAGCATCGGGCGGAAGACCCTGGTGGCAGCTGCAGTGGGGGTCATGCTTGTCCTGGTTTTGGTGGTCCTCATCCCTGTGCTGGTCAGCTCTGTGGGTGCTGGTGGCACAGATGACAGCTCAAGCCACTATGAGATGCTGGGAACCTGCCGGATGGTGTGCGACCCCTTCCCAAGCACAGGTACCACAGGGACGGGCATCCACACAGACACATCAACCAGTGGCTTTTTGGTGGACAATCAGGAAGACCTAAGCGATCACAGCATCGGTCCTCCACTGCCCACATACAGTGCAAACGGCCCGCAAGGCAAACCAGGACGTGCAGGCAAACCTGGACCTCCGGGACCTCCTGGAGAACCAGGTCCACCAGGTCCAAGGGGGCCGCCGGGGGACAGTGGAGACATGGTTCGCACAGGGATCCTTGGGGCGGTTAGCACAACCACCTACAACACCACCCCTCGAGTGGCATTTTATGCAGGACTACGAAACCCCCAAGAAGGCTACGACATTCTGCGATTCGACGATGTGGTGACTAACATTGGGGGGAACTATGAGGGTGCAACGGGCAAGTTCACCTGCAAGATTCCAGGAACCTACTTTTTCATCTACAATGTGTTGATGAGAGGAGGAGATGGGACAAGCATGTGGGCTGACTTGATCAAAAATGGTCTGGTGGGTAAAACGTTTGATACACATTTGCTGTTTTTATGAAATGGCAAAGGTGTAAACTATAAAAACATCACAATCAACTTTGATGCTTTTATATATAAGGATAATGGGAGTGTTTTTTATATCACTGCCAGGCAAAAATTAAACAAATAAGTTTTTGTTTATTTTTATATTTCCAAGTCAAGCTGTCAACATGGGTTAACACAAAGAAAAAAGACAGGTCAGAAATTTATAGCTGACCAGTATCTATAACATTTGATTTATATCTTACAATGTGTTTGTCCAGTGTCACTCCTTCTGCTTTTCAGCTTTTCAACTAAACACATAATTTCCTCTTGCATATTAACAACCATTAATATCCTTAGCCTCATCAGTATCTGAAGCTACATGGGTATCTTTAGTAATGTAAAAACATCCATGTCTCCATTAGCATCATCACCTTTAAATCTTGAATGTCCCAAACTTTTTTTAAGGGGGAATGATAGATCCTGTTTCTTTATTTATCCCCGGTCCTCTTAGATATTAGCTCTAACAACAGCACCTAAAGTCATCTAAAGTTATTGACATAAACTAAAGTAATTGTAATTTGCTAAGTCTAACCTTCAAAAGAATACTGTTTAGTTTTACAAAAGGTAAATTACAGTAAGTTAACTATTTAGACATTTAGGTTAGTAGAAGCGTGTTCTATTACTATATCGCTAATGATACATGAAGCCCAGTTTAATGGACAGATCAATAATTGCACATTTTTCCAAACATAAAACTAATATTTATGTTGAATTCATTTGAGCTATTTTTTACCCTTTTTTGCTTAAATGTTATTAACATGGGTTTTTTGGTCTTTAAGGGTATTCTTTTCCTTTCCACCTTGAACTTTGTCAGGTGGCAAATCCACAGCTTCTCTGGTGTCTTACAGTCCAATAAAAAAGCTATTTTGATGCAGAAACATTTACTACAGTTTAAGCATTTCCACAAATACTCTAATCAAAACACTGGAAGAAATCAGGGAAGTTTTTGTTACAGGGGAATAATGTGGACCCGTAGGGGGTCCAGTGTGCTATTTGATGAAGGGACAGATTAAATAAATGTTTAAAAAGTCCTGTCAGTCGCACCCCTAATACATTTCACTTTGTTTGTTGTATTATCAAGTCCAGATTTCTATTTTAGACATGTAAAACACCTTTATTGTCCAGAAATGACAGAAACTTTATGCTCTAAAGAGAAGAAATGTAAAAGACAGTCTGAATTTTAAGAAACAGAAATTTTACCAGTGCAAAGAAAGTGATCTTAAAAGGAGGGGGTTGCCCATGTAGCCACTCATGCAAAAATGGCCTCTGGTTAAAATATAGCCAGTGATCTCCTCTATGATGGGTAGACGATTGGTTGCTATTTTCCTTTTCAGTTTGTCTGTTTTTTTGTGAACCTACACATCCTGCCCAGTAGGTGGCAGTATATAGAGAGACATAATAGAACAATCAAGTAACTTATTTGCAAGCAGACCTCTTTCATATAAGACAGCGTCTTCTGAACGACTGTTTCAGTGTAGCCTGTTATAAAAATAACAGGGATCCATCATTGAATCCTTAAACCCACAGAGTGGTGGCTTCGCTTAGGGAAAATACAAACAGTTTTCTGGCAGTCTTAATTGGGTACTCATGTGTGCAACTATTTCAGACATGCTCTGGTGTTTGAGTCTAGTATAATGAGAATCCACACTGGCATGCTGCCAGATTGTATATCTGTGCATTTTAGCACATCTTGCGATGATGTACATGTTGACATGAGTGGAGGAAGTGCAGGCCTATCTCTGCTGAGCACACATCACAAAACAGCCTGGGGTTGTGGCTAGTTCAAAGCGGTTGCCCTTTAGAATACAACAAGCTTTGTGGAAACTTGATGAGCCAGCTGGCGTTATCAGGATGCCTGTCAAGCCCAAAACGTTTGATTATCGATTCATGATATTTGCTAAATTCACGGCTGATTTTTGTAACGTTTTAATGGGCCGTCGGCGATGACACCAACCAAACAACATGTTCCTCTAAGCCTCAGCACTTGTAAACATCTCATCCAGACTGCATCAGGCTGAACAGGGAGCGAGCTCAATAACACTAACTCCAGGCATTCTTCAAGTGTTTTGTTTATGAAAGTAATAACTTTCAGTGAAGAAAAGCAGGATTATTAGTACTTTTAGCACTGTATTTGATGCAGCTTAAAAGGATGAGGAAAATATAGTGGGCAGAAAAAGACTTGTGTTAAATAAGATCACATTGGTTTAAAGGTTTTCATCTATTCTTCCGTAAGGAGCCAAATATTTTAGGAAATAAGCAAAATCTGTTCGTAATAATCCTCTCTCTACAATGAAAGACATGTCACAGATGTTATATTGTAGGCCTGTCACATTGGCTTATTTTCACTACCTTCTCTTACTGTGGGCTTGATTCTCTTTTTTATGGGAAATAAACTCAAGATAATGAAAAAATTTCTCACAAGGGGAAACCATACTATTCCCTACTAAGAGAAATTTTTCAATTACATGTCTGATCTGAAATATGCGATTTTGTTATTTTGACCTGGAAACCCGAACATATGTGTGAACTAATCCCAATGAACCACAACTCATCAGGAATCAGCGTTGTCTGAATCAAGTGAAAAATGTTGCATCTGCAAGTCTGAATGGTGACGATGAGCAGGAAAACCGGGTAAAAACTGGCACTATTTAAAATCATTTTCATCTTGGCATTTATACAAGAACAATGTTAATTTTCTCCTGTAAACAAAATCACACTGAAGCTGACACACGTGAAAGCCAATAAAATAAACATGCCTATTCTTGTTCTTGTACAGAAACAGGAACAACATTCATAAATAAGTTTTTTATGTTCTTCTTTTAACTGTAGTTGTTTTAAAACTGTAAAAGTCTGAATTAGTGTTGTTTCTTGTTGGACTAGACATTAGTTTTAGCACATTTAACAGGAATTACATTAAAGAGCGATGCTAAAAAAGTTAGTGTTGCATTCACAAATGCATTTATTTCCATTCTGAACCAATTTAATGTCGATAAATTGGTTCATACTGATGGTTTGTCAGGAAATATTAGTAAATAAACAGCATCTCGGACATCAAGGAACCCAGCAGACAGTTAAGGGAGAAAGTTTTTGACAGGTTTATGACAGGGTCAGGAAATAAAAGTAAATTGCAATTTTTAAACATTTTGCAGAGCATCTTCTAATCCATCATCTGAAAATGGAAATAACTTGTTCCAACAGAGAACCAGCTGAGATGTTAGCAGTGAAGACGCCTGGACTTTAGAGGAGCTAAGAGACTGGCAGCTCATATAGTTTAGGCTGTTTACAGGACAACTATTAGTTTTTCATTGCCTAACTCTGGCTTTTAATTTGGCTGATTAAGGAGCGGCAAAAAAAAAGAAATTGTTGAAACAAATCTGTGAAGGTTCTCAGTCATCCAAGTCATGGTCAAGCTTGGAAAGTTCAGTTTAGGCAAATGGATGCGAAGCTTTCTAGAAGACGTTTAATCTCTAATCCAAGAGGCTTCTTCAGTTCTAACTGATGTTGAATTGTTGAAACAGAGTCATCAGAAGTCCCATTTAATATTTTCTATGTAGACAAAAACAAAAAACAAAACATTTCAGCAGATAAATAAATGAAAATATTAAACCATATTTACGTATTAAAATGAAATGCTTTAGATCAAAGCAGATTTATGTATTAGATTGGCCCACTTATAGTCCAGACAGTTATTTAGTAAAATCTTAAAATGTGATTTTTTTGTGAGCTTTAGCAACTCTGAAAATGAAAAAAGAGAAAATATCAGTCTACATGTATGTAAAGGTGGCAGAGAAATACACCAAACCATATGCAGCATCAGCAGATAGGTTTCTAAGGTTTCAAGGATAGGGTTCTAAGATTTGTTTTTCACGCTTTTAAAATCACATCTTCTGTTACCAAACTATACACTATAGTTTTTGATCTATCACATAACATAGAAGAAAAAAAAATACATTTGATTTTGCTGTTGCCAAAAAAAACATCAAAAAAGATCAAAGGGGTATAGATACTATTATAATATGCTGTATAAACAGAAGATTGCAAGAATATAAACAAAAATAGCGAGAATGATTGCGTCAAATGTTTTATCTTCCTGTCAAAATGGAAAAAAGGTGGCATAATGATACCATTTACTCCACAAAGAGTAGAAAACCTGGGGGATATCTTAAGTTTCATACAAGTGTTTGATATTTATGCTGTTGAAACATAGAGGAAGCCTAAAGATTAATCAGCATGCGGTCATGTATCCCGTAACCTTTCATCTTAAGCTGTTCATGTCTCTTCACAACTCTATTAGAGGATAATGTTTTTATTTTTGGTTCACTCAACCTGTCGCTACAATCTTGGTCGGAGCACGGATTAAACTTTTATGGATGGTGCTGCAAATCTGGAGAAAACCCTTAGAGGGGATCTGTCTTACATGCTAAGGAACTTACCCCCGAGCAGGCAAGCAGATTTGAGGATGATGCACCCAAGCCAGCACGTCTGTAATTACCCTGTTGTCAAAATGACACTTATATGTGGCAAAACACGACATTTTCCAGCTCTTTACCCAACAGAACGAGGATGTCACGTAAGAGTAGAAGAGGAGGGAAAGGGATAGTATGCACTGACTTTATTGCTCATAGGCAGACTGACTCAAGCCTGACCCTTACAGCTGAGTCATAAGATAAAAAAAAACATATTCACCAGAGGGGACACACTTACACAAAGTCAAACTTCTTAATACAGGCTTTACTTTCCTATAAGTTTACTTTTAATGACATTAAACCTTATCACTCTAAGGACACATTGTTAATAAGCTCCGTTACCTAAAAAACCTTCTGGGCTATTTACTGATAGCACAGTTGTTACATCTGATTTTATCCAAGGCACTGTAAAAAAAAAAAAAAAGGGACTGCTATTATTTGTTGCAGTGTATGAAATGGTGATATTTATGTTCAAGCTGCACAATGTCCCTTTTGGAATTAAAAATAGTTGTTAGATGTTACAGATTACTTGTACTTTTTTACAGATAATAAAGAAAATATATTCAAAGGTAGTCTAAGATCACCAGAATAAAAAGTTGTTTTCAAATGATGACATCAATAAAATGAACATTGTGTGTTTTGAAATGGTATTTAAGCTCTAAACCAAAAGAGGTGTTGTGCCACCATTGGTGGCCATGTAGGCCATCAAACTTTTAAACTTCTCTCCAGTCTTTCTCTCCACGTCATTGTAAATAGATTTGAGTTCATGTTCTTGGCCTTACTTAGCCACCATAAAAAGATTTCAGTCCGTCTAAGGTCTCGTTGCAGAATTTTTATTTGGACACCTCAAAACACTGAAGGGGTCAAAAACCTGAGTCATGTTTTGAGCCTTACAGAGGTGGACCTGCTGGTATCCTTGTTTTTCTTACCCGACTCTATGATCCAAGTATGCTTAAGCTTAAGGTTACAAACTCATGGCCATCTCCCTTTTGTTTGAACATTATTTTCATGTTCTTTTCTTGAAATCCAAGTGTAATTTACACTAGATGCAAAAGCATATAGATTCTTCAAAAAAGCTTGGTCAGAAGATTTTTTGCCCAAAATTCTTTGAGTTCATAAAGATGTTTTTGGAAAATTTGAACAAGACAGCAGCCTTGCTTAGTCTCTCTCTTATTTTTAGATCATGAACAATGACCTTAACTGAAGCAAGTGAGGCTTGCAGGGCTTTAGATGCTTCTGTGGGTTTTTCTGTGACTTCCTGAATAAGCTTTTGATGCATCTTTCGAGTAATTTTGATAGTCTGTTCCATGCTTTTTGTCTGTGAGTATCAGCTCTGATTTGGTTTGTTTTATCAAATTGGAGGCATCATTTTTGCTTTTTGAGATTTTGCAGCCTTCCTCGTTCCGCCAGATGAATTCTAATGTTTTTTGTTCTACGTTTTAACAGTAATCATGGAGTTTTTTTCGATTTTCGATTTTCAAAGGACTCTTTCACAAAGGGTCAAATTAATTTGAATACCTTTTTGTCCCCTCCATTAATTAAACCCTTATTCAAAACTTAATTTTTTATTAATTTGTCTTATCTTTGAACAATATAACTTTTTTGTTTTATTTAAAACATGTAAGAGTGGAAAAAAGGCTCCAGATGAACACATTTTGCTGTGATTTTTAAAAAAGTCTTCTTTTCTCTGACGTCTCATTGCATCTCCCTGTGTTTAATATTCCAGGTCAGAGCCAGTGCCATTGCCCAGGACCAAGACCAGAGTTATGACTATGCCAGCAACAGTGTCATACTTCATCTGGATGCAGGAGACGAGGTGTTCATCAAACTGGATGGGGGCAAAGCTCACGGGGGCAACAGCAACAAATATAGCACCTTCTCAGGGTTTATCCTCTACGCCGACTGATTTCTGGGCACAGGACAGGTGGCTAGGAGGTTAAAGGTCAAGGCCGGCAGACATTTACTTCCTGATTTCCACTTTGCATTCTTGCAGTAGGCTGATGACACAGACGCCAATCCACAGTCTTTAGAGTAATGTAATGATGCACTCTGTGGATTTTTAGTTATCACTCATCTTTTCATCTGTTTTTATCCAACATACATGCATCCTGGGTGCCTATGCTGCTAACATAATGGACATGTGGACATGTCACTTGGCTGTGGCAACAAATGTGACAGTAGAGAGGGGCCACGCCATCATTCCTTAGCTGTCATGTCAAATTCAAGTCTGGAATACAACACTTGTGGTGGCCTCAGTTTCTATAAATGTGCTCTCTGGGTTTATATTAGGGTTATGTTTTTTTTTTCTTTCACATGTTGTTTGTGTGATGAAACATTTTGCATCAGTGGAGGAGGAATCCTGCCTAAAGATATTTTTCAAATATTAGATATATGGGTGAGATTATGATATTTAAATGCCAGAGAGTGTAAGAAAAGGTTTCAGTGTAGGCCAACATTTCAACACCTACGACACACATTGGCCTGATGAAGTTGTGGAAAAAGCCTTAAAAAAATCCTTTGTTTATGCAGTTACATAAGCTCACAGTTATTGCTGCATTTCCCCAACTGAGCTTTGGAGGTTTCCTTAATTTTCTAATAGGCAATTTTAAGGTAGTAACATTTGTTTTGCTACCTTTTCTATTTGAAGAGGAGTCATCTGTCATCTTTTCCTACCCAAGGAAATCAGGAAGTCATGTACAAAAAAAAAGAAAATTATGCCTGCATCCAAGCAACAATGAACGGTGCTGAAGCCTGCTCTAGCAAGTCTAAATCTGCCAACAAGTCTTGGCCCCAATGTCACGGCAAAGTTTGTTTTCCTGAGGTTAGGTTGTTTATTTAAGTAAAAAACAACTACAAATGTCTAAAATCATGTATACATGCACAGCTAGCTAAAATTCCTTTTGAAGATCTTTTAACCCACTAATCCATCCAT
>JAUZNJ010030419.1:0-14798 GCA_034780135.1 Jordanella pulchra
AAAAAAAAACAACAATGTGCAAATTGATGTTTACCAAGGATGGAGGACTTTAGATAATTTTTTACCAGTTTCTGTCTTGTCCTAGTAATATGATGTCCCGCTCTCAATGTTAGTTTTGCATTGCCTCAAAAGAATTGGTGCAGACTGGTGCAGACATGTAACGATTAACTAGTTCCACGGTTGGCTCTGTCTGGGAAAGAAACAGTTGAGCTCTGAGTCAGTTTTTGTGTCAAAGGGATGAAAGAGAGCACATACAGTCAGTCACAGTAAAAGCTAAACCCATAGCTATGGTCTAGGAGAAAAACAGGACAAAGGACTGAAAAACAGACCCAACTCTATCATCTATAATCAAAGGTGTTGATGGCAGCAGCCTGGATGATATTTTTCTCCAGGATGGTGTCTCAGCCAAACAACACCAGATAAAGCTACTATGACAAGAAAACACAGAGAAAGCATAAAGTTAATAGCTGAAATAAAAGAAAACACTGCAAAATAAAAAAAGGACAGAATGAGATAGAAAGAAGCAGAATAATGAAAAGTGGTCCCTAAATCCTCCAGCAGTCTAATCCGATAGCAGCATAACTACAGAAAATGGCTCAGGAAAACCTAGCCATTAAAAGTCTAGCCTTAAAAGTAGAAAGGGTGTCTGCCTCAAGTACTATAAGTGGTAGTTAGTTCCACAGAAGAGGAGCCTGATAACTAAAAAATCTGCCTCCCATTCTAATTTTAGAAATTCTAGTAGCCACTAGTAAACCTGCAGAGTTAGGATCATAAGGAACAATCAGATCTCTGAAATTAGACGGAGCTTGGTTATTTAGGACTTTATATGTAAAAAGGAGGATTTGAAATTCTATTCTGTTCACAGAGGGCGAGCTAAAATAGAATAAAAATGATCCCTCTTGTTAACTTTTATCAGAACTCTGGCTGCAATATTTTGGATTTACAATCAACAAAAAAACTAGTTTTTAAAAATAAATTTGAATGTTAAGACAAATATTTCATGGTTAAAGCTGTACATGATTATGAGATGCGTGAGTCGTCTGAATTAAAATGTATTGCGGTTTAGATACCAGATAACCTGCTGGTTTGAATAAAAAATAAAGACCATTCATTAAAACAAGAGAGAAAGATGTGGATTTAATGGAGTAAAACTCAAACAGAAGAACAGGAAAAGGAGAAATGTGCATTAAGGAACGCTGGGGAGCATTTCTGCTGAGAGCCAGTCTTCCCTCACTTCCCCAACTCTGGCTATTTATGGTAGAAGGCCTTTCAGTCCAAAGCAGCTCAGCAGAGATCTGAGTTCATGGCATCATAACTCCAACCTGCAGCTACAGAAGGACTGGAAGCTTCAAACAAACCTGGATTTGGTAAGTTGAACCAGAACGTATTCGATCACCGCATGGAGTCATGGACTTGGATGCACTGTAGCATTGGGGGGGAGGGTTACGCTTCTTCTGAACACTTATTTACGGAAACTTTAGGAGCCGTCAAAACCATTGAGGATTTCCTGAGCATTTGATGAGCTGCCTTTACCTCAGAGGCTGTCACATTCAATGCTGCTCATATCTAGGATTTTTTTATCTGGAGCTCCAGCTACTTTCACCACTTTACCCTGAACCTTTGGAAATAAACCTGCATGTAGTTCAAACAGGATATTCGAGAAACTTTTGAAACCCATCTAACTTTGTCAGATTTGGTAATGTTACTACTGCAAAACATAATGTTTAATATTGTTGTTTTATGTGACTCACAAAGACACCGCAAAGAAACTAGGAAGCAGTTTACAATATTTTTCTTTTTTGCAACAACTCTAGTCTAAACGTTTGGCAAGGATTCGTATTCAGCCCCCTTTACCCTGATCCCTCTACTTGAAGCCCAGTGTAAACAATTGCCTTAGTAGTTGTCTAATTAGTCAGCAGAAACGTACCCAAACTTGGCCTTCCGGGAAGAAAAGCATTTATCATAGTACCTCAGCAAGGACCCGCAGTTTCAGAAGAATCTGTTGCTAGGCAACCTAACTTGTTTTCCACAAATCTGACTTTTTATAGAATGTGGCTCTAATCGGTTAAGGCAAGAGTTTGACTTTATGGCCAACACACAAATGCTATTGGTGGAGGAATACTACCCCTCCTTATCATCCTGACTATTCCCAGATTCAATCATGGTGGTGGCAGCATCCTGCTGTGGGGATGTCCCTCAGCAGCATCGCAGACTAGTGGCACTGGGAACAGCTCACTGACCTGTTTCAAACCGCGTCAAACGACTTGGCAAGTGACCCGGATTATAATCTTCAAACCTTCAAACGGATCAGATCGGCATACAGTGGGAACAACATAGCCAGGTCGACCCGTTAATTTACATGATACCATTGAGCGCAACGATGTCAACTCACCGCAACAGTCACTTCTGATCTGATCTGAGCTAATCCAGCGTGATGATGTCACCAGACATGTAGAGGCGCGGGCACAGAGGCTACACAGCTGCCAGAGGGGGTCAGACTTGCTTTTTTTTGCCAGTAGGAAGGGAGCCAAATGCTGATTGTTAGCGGGTTGATCTATGTCTTAAAAACCCAGGTTAACCTGCTAATTTCAGTCAGAATTAGGCTTTAGATCACCGGTTCCTAAACATTTCAGCCCAAGTAACAATGCAACAGACTGGGGACATTTTCAAAAAATATTAGATTACTCTATATTTAAAATCTATGTTATTAAATTCATTTTAATATAAATGTAAATTTTCAAATGATCTTTAGTTATTTGATTCATAAGTTCAAATGTGTTTGCAATTATTTAATTGAACATTTAACAGTTTATTTGTGTATTTTATCATTAAAATATACATTTAAATAAATAAATGTTACTTCATATTCCTCAGGAATTACACCACAAGGATTGTAAAACCATCTTGCAACCCTGAACTTGGTGTCTAGCGACCCCCCGAAGGCTCCTAACCCCCTCTTTGGGAACCCCTGTCCTGGAATGAGTCACCTATGAACCTAGTTTAATGTTACCTTTTCAATCACAGAAAATAATTATGGATCAGTGCTTCTTTGTTCCTTATTTGTGTCTGCTGGAAGTTTCTTCCAGCTAAAAGGGAGTTTTTCCTCTCCACTCTCACTGCATGCATGCTCGGTGTGAGGGATTGCTGAAGAGACGAAGGTCTACTGTCACCAACCTGCTCATCCAGCAGGAACGAATCCTTCAAAGTCCATGACTGGATCCAATCAACTAATTTTTTTTAGATATTTTTTTTTTTTTATCAATCAGTATGGATTATTTCATTTAATTGTTTCTGAAGGGTGCCTTGTGTGCACGTATGTTTTGTAGAAATAAGTTGAATTGAGTTGAAGATGAATGGTGCTGCATCTAAACTAATCCTGGTTCACTGTCAAGCAGGGAAATGACCTGAAACAGACAATCAGGGCCAAGGCCCAATGATTTACCAATGGAAAGCATAGGTGTGTGTTAGAAGGGCCTAGTCAAAGTCTAGACCTAAGTGAATAGACAAAAATGACCATCAGCTGTTCAGAGGATCAAATAGTGAATCCACAAAGCTTCAATTCAAACATCCGTATCACTTTTTAAGCAGTGTGCTGTAAAATACGATCCAATCCATTCATAACTTTTTCTTCATGTGTTTTACTCTGTACTGTGAGGTTTATATAGATGCTTGTTTGCTTCTGTTTAGTCTAACAGCTAAATATGAAAATGTTTAAAGTTCAGTTTGAGGAATGAAAAGTTTTTGGCTCCCAGGAATCTTCATGTTTAACACTTTGGCTCCTGATGTCTCCTGCCGTCTGTGTCTGATAGGTGCCCTCTGTGAACACGCCAGCTTTTTTTTTTAAACACACTCAACCTTCCCCAAGTACCTCGTTAAACAGACCCCCTTTTTTTACAGCTCCTGCAAAGCCTGGAATGTTGACTTATTTTCACATTTCTGTTTTGGTTTCTGCTACGTCTGGGAAAAGTCTTCAGCATGAATTCCTCCTGAAATAGACATATTTCTATAATCTGCTTATTTTTTACCCCCAGCTCCTATTTTTTCTGACTGACTTGTGATTAGTGTGAAACATTAGTAGACGTTTCAAAGAGGAGAGTTGACGTTTACAGACATGAGTTCATGTCACTGCGGACCAAAAGTAAACACGGTCTACGATCCGCACCCTGTCTGTGTGGTGAGGCGATGCAGGTGATGATGGACGGTGTTTACTGTGACATACAGGTGCGCCCCTCGGTCCACACAACATGCAGGTGATGATTCTGAGCTCATGCATGGATGGGGAGGGGGGGACTGTAGTAGCTGGAGGAACCCTTCATTGAGCCTCTGTTATGTGACCATGTTTGGTAAAGCTCCTCAGGAACGGCTCTGGCCAAGCCCCCTCTGACCGAGTGGTGCATGCCTGCTCACGCAGGAGATGGTTTCAATCAAAGAGAGACCCCCCCCCTTATTACTTTACACGCTCTTTCTGGCCTGTTCCAAGCAATCCCATTACTCTTCCATTTCATCTGGTTTTGCATATTTCAGGTTTCTCTTCCCTTTGTTGTCGTTTTCTGCAGACCAACGCTGCCTCAGCTGAACAATGACCGGGTCAGTTCAGAGAACCAAGGAGGGATTTGGCATCAAACGCTGTGTTTTATTTTATGTTTTTTGTTTCTTAATTCATTTTATATTTGATTGGCATAACAGTGAGGTTAGTTTCCAAGTCAGACGAGCTGCGCTCTGAAAAAGTAATCATAATAATAGTTTGTAAACTTGGGAACCAACATTTCAGGACATAAATGTTATATGTTATTTTTTTTTTTACATATAGTCCACCCTTCATATGTATTTAAGCCCCATCCTCCTGGACACAACACATGCAAGTTTCAGCTGCCAAACTCAGCATCCGAAAAAGCTTTTCATCATAGATTTAACAGAATCTGCCTTTGATTAGTTCATCAATATTACAGCAAAATCAAAAAGACGTTTTTTAAAATTGTTCCTAGATTCTCCCTTGTTGCCATGCAGAGCTAACCTGCTAACTCCACATGGTTTAAGAAGGGATTTCTGCCTGGAAAAAAACACAACAACATAAATGGAGGGTTTCTCCATAGTTCACAGGTTCCAATTTTAACCTTTTTGTTGCTGTAGAAAAGGTAAGAAATGAGGATTTTTCTCCAGTGGGATCACTATAGCAACTGTTACTTAATCACTTTTATTTTTTATTAAAAAAAGAAAACATTTGCACATTGAGCCTTTCCTATGTTATTTCACTAAATAAACAGTTAAAAAAAAACAATGCAAAAACCCTCCTAAGTGCTTAATGGAGCACAGGTATGGAGGGTCAACTCTGACATGACTGGAAATAAAAGTAGAAATATATAAATGGCCCAAATAAAAAATATGAAAAATAAATTATTAAAAGGAGATGAATTAATTAATACTTTTATAAACTATTTGAGTTATTTCATTATAGACACCTTTCTATTACGTTTATGCTCCCTTTAATTTTTTGACCTTTTTTTTTTCCTCCAAGTCTTTTTAATGTGTTATTTTTTTCTGCCTAGTATATCTAATCTAAAACTAACATTTTTTTAATTTAACAATAAAAAAATGTATTTGTTGTTAACAGATTGTGTAAAAATATGCCGTTAATTCAAAATATAAAAGCTGGGACATTAAATGTGTTATATTTAATTAATGTGTTCATATCTTTGAATTCATTGTGTTTTTTAATACATTTTCTTATTTAGTTGGATCATTTATACATTTTTATGAATTCAACCAGCGTCATTAATGTGTTTGTGCATTAAATACAGATAACCTGGATAATGTTCTTACTGTTGACCCTGTGAAAGGTGAAGGAATAGAAACAGGAGGCAGGAGTTACAATCTGAGATATTTAAACGTTTCTCCAGAAGGCTACTAGAGTGAAAAGAAACAAATTCCTGCATCCACTGCCATAAAAATATTCTTGTAAACTCTTACCAAGGCAGCCTCTGTATAACGCTGCCGACTGGAAAAGCCAAACCTTTCATAGCAGCGACTGGTCGTCCTGAACGGTTCATAGAGAGACACCAACCAATGTGCTCAAGTAGGAGTTACTCTTTGGTTCGTGTTTAAATCAATCAATCTTCATGGTGAATTTCTGCTCCTACTGTCTGGGAGGAGAGTCAGGAACGATGGAAAAAAACATTTTTACCATCCAGACCATCATTCAGATTAATGTTACATGTAACTGGGATTGATTTGTTGCTCAGCTTCTATTAATTGATATTTAAATCTGGATGATATTGATTTTATTGCCATCAATTCAGTGAGTGACTGTTTCGGTTTCCATGGGTATCGTCTGGTTTATGTTTGTCCCACCTTCTTGTAGAAAGATTTTTCCCTTAAAGGAACACAATAAAACGATACTGATAGGGCACCACTTCATCATATTTTACTGATGTAAGAATTAAAAGAAGCATCTGGGAATTTACTCGAGAGATTTGCTAAAAAGTAGCATCAAAAAGTTATGTCATAAAACAGATCAAAATGTTGATATTTAGTTACATTTCTTTGCTAGTCTTAATGTTTTTTAAACCATGATAAAATAAATAAAACAAAAAAATAAAGAACCAAAAGGGAATGAAACCTTTTTTAATCGTGTGTAAAGTCCCTCCAAACATACAAGCTCCCTGAGTTCACCGAGGACCAATGTGAGCATCAGATGTGAAGCTGAGGCCACAGAAACATAACAAATAAGGGATTAAAGCAGCTTTTACTTTTAATTCAAGTGATTTGTCTTATTTAAATTGGAAAAAAAAAAACAAACAAATGCATGAGACGTGTAAAATGTTAAAAGTGAGGTTTCTGCTCTGGAAGAAATGAGACGTTACGTCTTTCAGACATAACCTTTTGTTCATGTTAAAACATTCACATTTTTCACAATACTGAAGGTTCTGATACAGTATTAATTCCTATAAAATGTCTGTAAAATATTAAAACACACTTTTTTTTGCGTTTCTACTAGCATAAATTATAAAGCAGTATAAGGATTTCATGATTGTCACTAAAATATGAACAAATCGGACTTAAATTGGATCTATTTTTTCCAAGTCTGTCCTTCTTACATCACTCATAGTTCTCTAAATATACAACTTTAAAATCTTCCTGGATTAGCGTTTAGATAAAATTCACTAAACTAAATATTTCACAATCAGCACTGGATGCTTGAAATGTAGCAAAAACATCCACAGGCTGCGAGATCTGATTTGTGCTGCAGCCAACATATCTGAGAAGGTAATGATTGAACCTCTTTATGTTTTTGCTACATTATGTACTTTCATTTAGCAAAAATAAAACAAATAAGTAAAAAACAGTCAAACGCAGAATCACGATACGCGGTGAACTGGGTTGGTATCATAACCACCACTTTTTCTTCTTCCTGTTGGATTATATAAAAAAAAATGTATTGGTCTAATTGATTTACGGTTTATGTTAGATTTTATTTTATGCGCTTTTAGTGCGCTAAGCGAATATGGCTTAAAAAGTATATTTTCTTCAAAAACAACTTGTCACTACATTTTCTACCCTTAAACTTAAAGTTTGCGTAAAATCAGTGCGTAGTGGAACTCAGGTGCAGATAAACTGCTTCTGATTTCTAAACTGGAGTAAAAATGAAACTCTTTTGTTTACTTTCTGTGTTCAACTTTATTGAAGAACAACACTTTCAAGTAATTCTCAGCGTTTATCACTACAATTACATGATAATTAGTAGTGGTCATATTAGAGAACAGAAAATCTGAGCCGTGTGGTAAAACTCAGACCTTTTGTAGTGTCGGCTGTTTCACATTAAAATCAAGAAAAAAAGGGGAAAAAAAAAAAAAACAAACAAAACAAAAACAGAAGAGCATCAAGATCATATTCACAAACTGCATCGCATTAAAAGACAAAACGAAGACGAAGGAAGAAAAACCACACTGACACATTATTCACCGGAAAATAAAAATTCAGGCAAGACATTTGATCATTACTTTTTTTTTTTTACATTCAGTCTCCACCGTCAAACAACTGCTGCTGTCCTTCAGATTTGAAATTAATCAGCTTTCATTGAACACAATTCATCACATTTGACATCAGAGATCAAAGAAAACAGAAATCATTTTTCTTATTTGCTGCAGAGATCAATCACTTCATCAGTTCAGGGTTTTACAAAATGTATATTATATATTTATATATATTTTTCAGATACATACGGCTTTAAATACTGAAATTCATACTTCAACAAGCTGCTGTTTCCTCTGATCCGAGGCAGTCTTGGTTGTTCTAACCTGATCGTACCGATAACAATTCATAGCCAAACCCATCACTGATTCACTGACACGTTTTTTCACACACGGTCAAAGTTGAGACTGAGAATAAAATACAGGCTGAAACTAAAATCCCGTCGAGTCCTCCAGTTTGCAGATGACTCTGTGATTTACTCCGCTTTGTGCGTTAGCCCTGCATCAAAGAGCCGTCCTCTGACTAAACTAAAGGAGATTCAAACATGATTAGACGACGCATCACATGTGTGTCATCATCTCATTAAAACTCCTAAATCCAGTTCTACCTCCACACGTCGATCCAAGCGTTGAGCCTCAGAGGCTGAAGAAATAAGACAAAAGCCGTTGCATCGGTAACACGAATAGCTAGCCCAGAGTATACTGATTGCCATTAGTATCTTAAAGAGTGTGGAGATCACATCAATGCCTTAAAAACACGCCCCTCTTCCCAACAAACTCAAACAAAAAAGGCTCCCTAAGAGGGATCAGCTTTGGGTTAGAATACTCAACCAGATAATCACTGTGCAGGCGGGTTAGAAAAATATACACACAGCATATTCACAAGGAGATAATCATGCTTATTTCAATCTGACTGTAACATCCACCGTTTGTGTAAAGGCACAAGAAACTGTAGCCCCTCCTCTGTAGTGGCAGACAGAAATAAGGGACATCCCAGAGTATGAAGGGGAGAGTGTGCTTTACTTTTCCACAGTGAAAATACAACCGGACCACCTTAAGATATCCTGACATCCACGTTTACATGGGATCGCTTTGAAGCATCCATTAAAACTGACAGATGAAGTCTTGTTTGAGGCTGAAAAGTGAAATAATCATGTTTATAGAACCAGCTGTGGTTTAAAATGAAGTTTAAACCACGATTGTAACGCTGGGGTTTTCAAACTGGGCTGCTTTTTACTCAATACAGTTCAGAGGCAGGAATTTCTACATAAGAAACAGAAAATAATTGTGAGAGGAAGCTAACCCCCCCCCAGGTCATTTAGGTGCTTTGATTCTTCACTAAAGCAGAAGATTCCCAGACGAGAAGATTATTGGAGTCCAAAGCGAGGCAGACAATAGTGGACCTGGAACAGGAGCTGCTGGCTACAGTTGCTGCCTCTTGATCTGGGAATCATATCAAAGCAAATGTACCAGTGTTCTGGTTCCAGGTTGAAAACAAATGGGTTGTTAATTAACTTGCTCAGTGACCAGGCTAAATACTATCAGTGTTACAAGCTGATAACAATTAGAGATCATCTGTGAGGTTGGCCGCGGGACAGAATATGGGATTTTTCTCTTTAGAAACCAAAAACTGTTCATTTTTTTTCTTTAAAGCACCAAATGCTTCAAACAAGGAAGGGGGGGGGGGATTCATGACAGCAGAAAGTGCTTTATTTGATCCTTTTTAATACTCATCAATCAGGCTACAATAAAAAAAATATTGTGACTTTTTTTCTTTTTCTTTTTCACAGTAAAAGTAAAACCTGCAGGACGAATTATAAACAGGAGTTTGCTTAATAAAGTCTGAACTCCCAACCCTCTAATAATTTGTTTGTTGTAGAATATTTATAAAATCTTGTTTAGCTGCAGGAAAGTGCAACATAATTGCTCACCTACAAATAGCATGATGTGGCCTGAAGGTTTAATATAAACAAGCAATAATAGAAAATATTTTCAGTAGTGCAAATAAGAAACATAAACAACTGGAAGAATAAAGTGTGAGTGGTAAAGGAGATAAGTCGTTTAATTCTCCCAGTATTATTTGGGGATGTTACTTAGAAACCTTTTATGTATTTTATCACAAAGATTTTTTGTTAGAGCAGCTCAATTACTTTAAAATAAAAAGTGTTATTAAAGAAATGGGAATAAACCAAACTGCAATCAGCAAATCAGAGCTTTGAAAAAACCAAAAAAAAACATGCATTTGTAAATTTACAGAAAGAAATGTTTTAAACGCAGCAACATCATGATTGAATAATGAGGACATTTCATTTCTGTGTGTGGGACTGATTTCACAGGATACATCAAATTAAGTGCTAACAAACAGTTTATACTGTAACCATCCCTACGGTTTAAATGAAGGGCAGCCATATTGGATTATCAGGTTGGGATCCATGAGAAACACCGAATTTTAGTACTTGGAAATCTGACATCATGTTTGTGTTTGCTTTTTAAAAAAAACTGAAAACAAGCCCAAGCCCGGGTGCATCACTGCTTGAAATATTTGAATTTAATGAGGTGGAGATTATAAAAAAAACAAAAAACAAAAACAAAGACAAACCAAGAACCTCTGCCTCTCATCTGATACAGCCTGACTGCTGATCTCTGGCTCCCTCTGGTGGTCACTTCTGTACACCTCATGAACCAAAGTAGAAACATTCACTCATTTAGGGAAATGCTTGTGCTTTTATAGGAGACCTTGGCTCAGACCAAGAGTGATGATGTGGATCATCGTCTTCTTCATGTGAAGCTAAATCTGTAAGAACCCATGTTTCTGTCTGCCAGGTGTGGTGATTAGTCTGCTCACAGCAAACCTTTTACAAAGAAATATCTCTATATCCATAAAGAAAACAAACAAACAAACCAAGTACTGGCAACCGGCGTATAGAAGATGTGTTTACAACTAGACGCTTTATCTCTATGCAGAAGGCTCCTGCATAGATGCTGAGCGTGTAAATACTGTAAGAAACATGCACAGCCAGGAGAAATCATCAAAAATACAAGAAGTTCATGCTCTGAGTATGCTCTGTGTTTGAAGGGGGGGGGCGGGATAACAGTTTGGAAGACAACCCCCCCCCCCAAAGATTAGATTAATCAATAATTAGAAGGTGTTCATCTATCTCCATAGTTTCACTAAGGCATCACAGAAGTATGTCAGTCGTACCATGCTCTAGAATGAAGATCTACAGTTTATACTGGGAACTGGGCATGCAGGGTAGCTCCGCCTCCAGCAGAGAGCAGTTCTGTCACATGATCAGCACCGCTTCAAACGCCACCAGGCCACACTAGCAACACTTAGCAAAAGTATTCACACCCACTTTTATTTTACGTTTATCACATAACTACATTTATTATCTATGGAGTGAACTTTGATCCATTATTGAAAGAAGGGAACATTATTTATTAAGGGAAATCTGGAAAAAAAAAAAGAAGCAAAATAGAAATGAAATTTTCTAATAAAACAACAAATTTACTATCAATTTTTTTTTTATTAAGTTTTTCAGATTTAAATTTTTTATTGAAAAATAAAATATTTTATTTGGTTCATTCTTATTTTTCAAGTTTTACAATACCTTTCTTTTGAAGTGGACTTTTACAGATCAAAATGTATGTAATTTTTAAAAGTCAATAAAAAAAAAAGAACTTTGATCATTTAAATATAAAAAAATTAATTAAAAATAAATGAAAAAATAAGAGAAAACAGCAAAATTACTATCAAAATCTTTTTTTTAATGAAAAGAAGTGTTTTTCCTTGATTGCCTTTTTTTCAAATTTCCACTAATTAAACGTGTTGTTTACTTGCAACAGTGGAACAAAATTCCCTCTATATCTGTTTATCAAAACAAAGCGGCTCATAAGTTTGAAACATGTTCAGCAAATGGAAGGAAACTGATTTTTATGGCTCTGGTGCAAAAAGCTAACGCAGCATATTACCCTGAACACACCATTGATGGTGCAAACTTTAAAAAAAAACCAACTCTGAATCGAGGCAAAGATTCACCTGACCTGAAGCTCCAGAGAAACAAAGCAGCGGTTCTGACCTTTACAACCAGAACAGGTTTGTTCGCCGATGACCTCCAGCTTATCTAAGTGAGCTTCAATTGTTTTGCAGAGAAATCTTTGCCACAGCTGGTAAACCAGCAGCTTTAAATGCTTCTATAAAGTTTTGCCTAAATGGGATTGAAAGCATAAAAAAAACATCTGAAAGCTCAAAACAAATATAACCTGCTTTTCTACTTTGAGTTGATCCATCACAGAAAATCCAAACTAAAAACACGAAGGTTTGCATGTTAAAGGGGTGTGAATACTTTTACAATGTGTTGGATGTGCAGCCAGCAGATTTAGGTGAGAATCTGTTGATAAACCGAAGCAGAAGTGACAGAAACCTTCCTTCCAGCAGGGATCCGCCATCTAAATGCAGAAGTTGAAGAAAGCGGCTTTACAAGACGGATCGGGATGATCCCCCCCCCCGCCCGACGCCGGGAGATAAAGGAAAACCCTCAGAGACTCTGATATCATGACGGATACACTCTCTCCTCGGTGTAAACAAAACAAGCTTTCTGAATAAATCATGAGTATTTACAAAGTGTCTGTAAGGCAGGGAGGGGAGAGGTAGAACAAAAACATTCCAGGTGAGGCAGAGGGTTGTTATGGACGTCGGATTTCTGTCGCAGTTCATGATAGTGGATCCAAAGACGGACGGAGGACGGAGAAGCATGGCTGCTGACCAAGAGGCGCTACTTATTGGAAGGAGGCCACAGCAGGTGAAACTGGGAGAGGCATCCTGGTGTTGTTCTGAGGTTCGATGGATTTAAGACATGTGGGGGGGGGGGGCACGTCTTCACCGTGAACAGAAAAAGAGTTGGACATGAAGAAAAACCAGCTCCTGGTTGTTTAATGGTGGGAGGAACAGAGGCGGGGGGGAAGGAACCTCATATTTGTTAGACTTGGTGATCCTACACCTCCACTATTATTGCTTTCCTGTTT
This sequence comes from Jordanella pulchra, assembly GCA_034780135.1. Lineage (NCBI taxonomy): Eukaryota > Metazoa > Chordata > Actinopteri > Cyprinodontiformes > Cyprinodontidae > Jordanella > Jordanella pulchra. The sequence continues at coordinate 12,993 of JAUZNJ010030419.1, forward strand.
TGTATTTTTCTCCACAGGCACTTCAGAGGATTTGGGCTTTGGCTGAAGTTGGAGCGTGAGAGAGGAGGCTGATGGGAGATGAGTGACAGATGGCGCTAAAAGTGTGCTTGTGAATCTCTAATTTGTCTGCAACCAAAGACGGCTACCTCCCAGCAGCAGAGTGGTCGCTCTCACTGACAAACAGTGAGGCTGGGATCGCTGGTGTTTGAGTGAGTCAAATCCCCCCCAACCCCACAGCTGGGGTCAGAACCTGAGGACTCCGAGGCTGAGGGTGGGCCTCCCCCCCCCGCTTCTACCCGGTGTTTAATATCCATCCTCCATCAGTCCGTGTGGTTGTTCACGTGCTTCTCGTCTGCGGTCGGCGATCCGTCCGCGTCCTCCTTAACCTTCCGCCCTCCTCGTCCCGTCAGGACTTTGTAGCAGCCGCGGGCGATCTTATACATCCAGATCGTGTTCAAGACATCCAGGGCGATGCAGGACGTGATCCAGGCCACCTGGGCTCCCAGGCCCAGGCGCTCAAACTCCGCCGTACCGAAGGTGGCGAACACGCTGGCCCAGTAAGACGGCATGACGCCGATGCGGACCACAAAGAACACCACCGCCATGGCGACGCCATTCAGCACCACCATCCGGTGTGAGCGGGGGTATTTTAACGCCTCGAAGAACCACCTGAGAGACAGAGACAGAGAGAGAGCTTCATCAGCCTGTCTACAAACTAAGAATTTAGAAAAGGAGATTATTAATCTGAGGAGCAGCAGAGACAATAAACATGGCGTCAATGAAGGAGCTCCAAAGCTCCGGCAAAAACGTTTAGCAGTGTTATAAAACTTTGAGCTTTAAGCTGGGCTCAAAGAAAGGCACAACAAAGAGACGGGTTATTGTCCTCAATTGTTTGCATAATCATGGAAAATTTGGCACCAAGTGAGGAGCTGATTGAGCCTTTTGAAGGAGCCTTGTTGGAACAGAGACACGTTCTAAACATGCAGCGCTAGAGGAGTGGAATCACACACCCCGACGCTGAGAAACACTGAAGGTTCAGCTTCCAGCAGAACCAAGACCAAAAATATATAATCTAAACTACAACCAACCGGTTTAGATCAAGCATCTTCATGTGTTACACTGGATCAGTCAAAGTCGTTCTAAAGCTAATTTAATCTGGCTGAGCTTGCAAATTCTTTGGCAAGAACCACAGTGCTGGTAATAACGCCGACATTCAAACAAAAATCACACACGGCGTTCCTCAAGGCTCCATCTTCGTGTCCCTCGTTTTCAACACATATTCCTTCTAGCTCAGACCTTAATAAACAACCACATCAGTTACCATAGCAATGCAGACGACACACAGCTGTACATTACCGTGTCACCAGGTGACTACGAACCCTTTCCAGAGTAAATACAGAAGAAATGGATGCTTCAGCTAATTCAATTAATTTCTGGACCAAAGGAAGAACATTTAAACTTTAGCAAACAGCTTCAGTTAATCCAGCTAGAAACCAGCAATCAGGCCCAATATCTGGTGCATTAATGGACTCAGACCTGAACCTGCAGAGGCTCATAATGACAGTAAAGTCGGACATCTATCACCCAAAGAACGTCTCCAGGATTAAAAGGACTCATTTCTCAGCAGGACCTTGATAAACTAATTCATACGTTCATCATTAGAAGATTGCACAACAGCAGCAGCAGCGTCTTCACAGCTCTGCCTAAAACGTGGACCAAACAGTTACAGCTGCTGCTTACGTCCTCAGAAATTAGAGCACATCAGCCCACTGGATCGCCATATCTCAGAGAACAGACTTGAAAATA
>JAUZNJ010030420.1:0-14797 GCA_034780135.1 Jordanella pulchra
CCTTCCTTCCTTCCTTCCTTCCTTCCTTCCTTCCTTCCTTCCTTCCTTCCTTCCTTCCTTCCTCCTTCCTTCCTTCCAAACAGCCAGCCATCCATCCAGACAACATATCCTCTGGGGTCATCCAGGCACGGAAACCCCTCCACTATGTTAATGTAGCAGTTGAAGGCAAACAGTCCATGGTTGGCAAGTGGCTTCTTAACTGACCTTAACTGAGGACATTGTCAGATGATGGGAGGAATACTTTAAGGATCTCCTCAACCCAGCTGACACACCTTCCCTAGCTGAAACAGAGACAGGGTGCTCAAAGCTGGATTAGGCAAGGCTTCAGAGGGTGGTTAAGATCTTTCCTGAGTACCTTAGGTCTCAGGATCTTGTTGGGCTGCTGTGGACACTCCTCTTCAACACTGGATTGCAATCATCGTCAGCACCCCTGACCTGACAGCCTGGGGTAGTGGTTCTCCCTCAGTAAGTAGGGGGACGAGAGGGCGTATTACAATTACAGGGGAATCACACTTTGGTTTATCTTCAGACACCCCCCGAGAAAGGGTAAGGAGCCTGAAGTGGCTTTGATGTCTGTTACTGGATGCCCTCTGAAGTCCTCCCTCAGGAGTTCTCGACAGGAGGAGACCCAGGACACGCTGGAGAGACTACGTCTCTTGACTGGTCCTAGAAAACCTCGGACATCCCCTACAAGACCTGAAAGATACGAGAGGGAAGTCTATGAGTCTCTGGTGAGACTGCTGCCCTGACCTGATCTTGAATAGGTGGAAGACAAGAATTTGAGACAAATCAGAAAGTAGTACAAGAGGCTGCTGGGAGTCCGACAGTGGTGACAATGGAGTAGGTGAACTTTTGACACATACTGGTTTTTCAACTTTCTCGTATCTTCCTCTGTCTATGAAAAGGAGCAAAGGCTGGATTCCCTCCCTTTTTTTAAAAAAAAAAGCACTATTCAGATCTGAATAATATATCACTGAGTCTATTGGAATGAACTGTTACATTGATCAGGCGGAACCTGAAGATTTAAAAGGCTATTCTGGCTGGTAAGTAAAACATAGATGCATAAGGACAATAGGAAATGAAGCGCAGATAACGGAACAAACATTGAAAGGACAGTCAAACAGGATAATAGGATAATCCATAATAATCCAGTGCCGAACAGAGGATCGAGGAGTATAAACATGAAATTTGGAACAGATGAGAAAGAATAAAAGCATTAAAGTTTATGGATGAGGACTAACTAAAGAACAGAAAGCTAAACTTAGACACATGAGAATAAAACTGAAAAGCTTAGAATGAAAAACAAGATTTGAAATGGCAATAATGGAAAATATGGGCAGGCCTTTTTATGTATCAATAAACAAAAAGGAAAGAATGCAGAGAATTAGAAAACAAAACAGATAGAGAAAGCTACATTTGAAAGTATGTTGACGTAAAAAAAAAGACACGACTGACTGGAAAGTGGTGAGTGTAGAGGTAGAAACACAGAGAGACAGTCCGTCTGGCTTATCTCAAGTCTGGTAATATCCTTTTTTCAGTCTGTTGTCTCCATTAATGTGCTCCCTGAGTGAGTGGATGCAATCAGTTTTGGCCCATTTCCAGCGTATCCAACTACCTGGTCACCACAGCTGGATCGCCACTGTTTTTGTGGACAGGAGTAAGATTTCAGACATGGGGATGCAAGGGGGGCTGCAGGAATGAAGATCCCTTCACAAGGGGACAGCTTTGTGTCCCCTTTGCTTTCCCTGCCTCTCAACAACCCCCTGGAGAGGCAGTAGAGTCATTTGCTCAGCCTTATGATGTGGTCACGGTGTGTTACTGTTGAGTTGTGAGGTGCCACCACCACCCTCCTCTATCCTCTCTGCCTGGCTTGCTGACCCCCTCCACAAACTACCCAGCACACAAGAATTCTCCCTTCTTTCCCACTACAATTCCTCATCTCTCAGTGGTCAGTGCAGCGGGAAGAGCTGCTGACGCAGGGTAGCAGAGGTAACAAGCTTACCTGCGGATAATCTCCTAAGAGAAATTTCAAGGGAAGAAATAAGAGAGTGAGAGAGGGCGGGAGACAGAGAGACAGGAGGCAGGGAGGGAGGAAAAAAAACTTAGCAAAGTTTTTAGTCCCCGACTTGCTGTGCCAAGCACTTCCTTTTCTTCAAGCCAACTTCCCCTCAGTGGTCAAGCACTTACTGCTCCCACAGTGCCCTTGTAGTGGAAAAAGAGTAGAGGAAAGGAGGAGCAGGAAAAAGATAGACTGTTTGGTTAAGAAAAAAACAGAAAACTCATATTTAGCTATATTGTAAGCAGCAAATATATGAATAAATAAAAGGCATGCGTCTGATTGGTGTGAAGTCAATAACTTGGTATAGGATTTTGTTTTCCCTGTTGCAACTAAAAATGTACGACCTAAGGGCATTTTCTCTGCAAAATAAGTTTCCCCTGATTATACTGTTTATATCTGTTTCTAGACTTAACAAAACCCCCAATATCTGGAAATCTTCACTGGATTTATGACAAACATCTTGCCCATTAAATAGTTTCAGAAATAATCCAAAGTATTTCCGGACCTAAAGTTGACTGAATTGTCCAAAATGAATGAAAGGAAACATCTAAATCTGTGCATCATCTGTTTGTTCCATTTTTAATTTAATTTTTTTAACCAAATTTTATTTAAAAAAATAAAATGCCTTGTTTTACATACTTTCATTTTTAGACTTTGTTAGACAGAATGAATAACAGATCCCCGTGTTTTGCTTGTTTTTTTTTTTTTTTTTTTGTCATTTTTAATTATTTTGTCATTGCTATTGGTAAAACTCTCATGATGCATGTAAGTACATGTTGTGAACTAGATTATCTGTGTTGAAAATTTTCAAAAAGCTTATAATCAAACTCTGATATAAATTGCCAGTCCTTACTAAAAATCAAATATTAATATATATATATATACATATATATCAATTCATCTCATCAAGTCTCATTCAGCCTTAACCTGATGACTTAATGAGATGACTACAGTCTGGTGTGCTACTGCTTGGTTGGAAAGAAAGCCAGCAGCCACATGGCCCTTTCTGGAACCAGTTTGACACCACAGCTGTAAAGGTTCAGGGTAAGTCTATCACTACACAGAGATTTCAACCTCAATTGGTGGTTTCTAGTTCTACCTTCTAAAAGTCATCTTTTGGTCCAAAGGAATCAAAGATTTTGCACAGCAAAATCTCTAAGTATTTCAACTTTGTAAAGGAAAATGTAAACAAGTGTTCAGTACCATGGACAGCTGCACCACTGGGTGGTCAGGATCAACATGACTTTGAAGGTTGCTGACAATCATCGTATTTCCAGATACCATGCCTACTCACAATTTGAACAAAAAAAATGTCCTCTTTCATGATTAATATAGACCAAATCTATGGAAATGAAAGAAGTTGAGTTGATAGAAGATGAAATGAGTAGTGAAGTTATCAGGGAAACCTAAGGATATGAAAATATTTTGAAACACAACTACTGTAACTGAACAAAACCTACACAACCTATTGCAATAAGCTGGTGTTTTAAAAAATACCGACAAGTCTTTTATAGATTAAGCCACACAGAGTGTCATAGATGGTTAAAATGCACATGACAAAATGATTTGTGGTCATTAATTGACTTACAAATCAGCTTTATAAAGGTTTAAAACATTCTTGCCTAAACCTTGTAAACTTACTTATATGATAGCTCCAGAGTAAGATTGGCTGGCTGAAGGGTTAAGTGGGAGAGAATGGATGGACGGACGGGGGGGCGGACGGACGGGGGGGCGGACGGGCGAGCGGGCGGGCAGACAGACAGACAGACAGACAGACAGACAGACAGACAGACAGACAGTCAGCAACATTAAATAATACATGCCACTGGGATTCAGAGGTTTTCCATCAGAGAACAAGGGAGTAAATGTAAAAGTTTATTAATTAAAACACAATATATAGTAAGTCAAATCAGCAGACCACTGCAAAAGGCTTTGGTGCATGTGTGTGTGTGTGTGTGTGAGTGTGGGTGTGTGTGTGTGGGGGGGTGTGTGTGTGGGTGTGTATGTGTTTGGGCTGAGTTAAATCCTCCCTTATAATCAAGACCAACTTTAATGAACTGTCTCTGTGCATCACTTTCATTAGCACATTTACTCAATCAATACACACTGTGTATTCAAGCAGTTCAATGAAAAGCATAATGTGACATTCGGACTTGGTGGAGAGCTTGCTAGTTTGTTTTTGTGTGTATTTGTCTCGTGCACAAGCTTTTTTTATTGTGTTTATGTGTTTGTATGTTGATCAGCATGGTTATACTGCATAGAGTGAATTTGGCACAGTGATGTTGAATACTGTGCTCCTGTTTTGGCATCAAAGTGAGGACCATTTTTTACTATTTCACTAGTTGAGGATTGTGATGACATTTTGCTGGTGCCTACTTCCTTTTTTGCTAATCGTTAGGTTTCTAAAAAAAGGTGTGGTTAAGTTTAAGGTTAGGGCAGAGGGGGACTTAGCCATTATGGGGCCCTCATGGCTCCTCAAGGTCAGCCTGTTGCTGTGTTCGATTTCATGGGCTGCGTCTTCTAAGGACCTGGTTCCACCTGGACCTCTTCCTTCGAGGGCCGTGAAAATAAGGAGGCCGGACGAGTTTTTAATCGGAATTCAAACAGGTCCAGCCTTCTCCGACTTTCATCTTACTAATGTTCTGTTGCTAATTTTATTGTTGATGAGCTTCAGCAGCAGAACCGTCATCACAGATCTCAGATCTGTTGTTCCCACACAACACTAATATTGGAGTCTGTTCTTAAATATCAGCTAAACCCATGAACGCAGTCACAGAATAAACCCTCTCAATAAACCAAACATTACTGCCACATATCTGACTCCATAACCTTTTAAAAAATATGTTTCCATTAATTTCAGACGGAACTATTCACTTAATTTAATTATATTAAACTGCACTAACAATACTGACCACTGTTCATCGACTGTTCATTTTCCTTTCTTCTGTACGCGGAGTAGCCGGCTTTCTTTAACTTGCAATGAACTACAGGACAATGAAGGCTGCGTAGGATACACGGGACCCATCCTTCAAAACGGGCCAAATGAAGGCTGCATTCGTCAGCAGCATACGAGGGAGTCTAGCAATCCGAACAAGCAGAGGCACTATGACGTAGCTGGCCGACAAACCCCTTCACAGGACACAGCTCACGAATCCACATTCTGTTGACGTTTTTGCGCGAGAATTTTAATCATAAAAAATTTGAATGCGTAAATACATAATACCTGTATTAACCATAAGTGCAAACATAAGTGCATGAGGATTTTCTACGGGGCCCCCAAGGAACTTGGGGCCCTATAGGCAAAGGCCTAGTTCTACCAAATGGTAAATCCACCTCTGGGTTTGGGTTATGTATGCATTGGCAAAGGTTAAGTTTAGGGTTATCGTCAAGGTTAGGGCACAGAAAGAGTTGAAAATGACTGAAAATCAGTGGACGTTAACAGGAGTCAACACATGGTCCTCGCTACATATAGCAAGATGAGAATGTGTATGTGAGATGCCACCACAATTAACTTTGTTATTCTCGATCAGGCAGAACCGTCAATACCGATTTACATCATTCATTCCCTATTCATCCCTACTCCTTTCCCATCATGCAGCAGTTTGGGCTCAGACTGCAATGATTAGCCCCCCCAACCATTTAATTAATTAGGCTCGGCACTTAATTATGACAAACTGCATTACTGCAGCAGCACGCAGGGGCTCAGGCAGGTTATGTTCGGTAACAATTTGATTTGAGTGAAAATGGGAAGCTTTGATGGAGGAGGGAGGGTTTATTGAGCAGAAAGAGACATATGATGAGATTAACAATAATCAGGGCAGCGGGAATAGCCCATGACCAGCCAGGGAGAGGCGAGGGAGGGCGAGAGCCTGAGTGAAGGGCTGAGATGGATCAAATTAGGTTTTTCTCTTCTCATTAGGATCTAGAGAACAAAGTGATGCTGAGGGAATCTGTATGTGTCTGTGTGGTCGCTTGGATGGGAATAAATTAAGCTTAATGTGTCTGTATATTTTTACTGGAGTGGAAATAATAATCTAATCTATATGGTTCCACAAAGTTTTTTTTGTTGGCATGGCAATGACATGGATCAACTTATTCAGCAGAATTCGATTAAACCAAAAGGAAATGGGTTTTCCATTTTACATGCTTTACCCTTAAAGTCCTAATGCAGAATATTGGTGACTGCCAACTGGGCTGCAGAAAGACTCCTTTGGATTTTTTGAGTAAAATCTACACCCCAATCAACAGGGAAATGTTTGTTTCAGAAAAAGTTGTGTAAAAAAATCAACAGTACACAATCTTCATGGTGCAGAAGGTAAATTCTCTGCCTGAAGCTAGCTCGGTTTGTGCATGTCTCTCAATTAACAGAGACCATAATTCTGTTGGTATAGCCAACATTGTACAGACATCATGCCTAACATCCTACCTTTATTCTGCCAGATCTCAGCAATACTGCTTTCTGTCATCTGGCTGAAAAAACACTTAATAGGGTTGAAAATAATTGTACCATAAATGTAAACTTTTTAATATTACAGTGAGTTTCATGATTTTTGTTGTGCCGAATTTCCCTGACAAAGCATGTTTAGTTATAAAGCTTTAAGAAGATCTTCAGTAGGAGTATTTAAAAGGATAGAGTCTCATTCAGACACACCAATATCCTGCGCTGTTTACCCTGCAGCCATACCACAATATGATAATGTCCACATGAATAGAAGCAGAAATGGGCTTGGTAAAATGATGAATTATGATAAATAAGGCCATAGCATAAGCATGAAGGAGTGGAATCATTCCTGTAATTTACCATGGTGTTAGTGCAAATATGTGTTCTGGTGAACCAAACCTGCAAAGATCACAGAGCTGAGGCAATGACAAAAAAGACTCAGATTGGATAGAGAGACGGTTGTGCCTGCAGGGAGGCCTTGTCCGACAGAATGAGAGAGGGAGGGTGGCAGAGGGGGATAAAAGGACGGCCTACTAGACATATATTAACTCAGGACTCCCCCCCCCCCAAACACCAAGCCTGTGATCCTTTCACCTCAGAGATTTAACATGGCAGGACCTCATAAAAAGGGGATCCTATTAGCCTAATTTCACAAACAAATAGTATTGCATCTAGAAGGCTTTAGCAACTTAAATATTATTTTGCAATTTCAGCCATTTTCTTCATTTAATAAAAGCGGCAATTCCCCCCAAAACAACAACAATCCACTCACAAAGAATTGTAAGGTATCCTGCTTTCTCTATGGTCAGGGGTAATACAGATATCTAACCATCTCTTGGAGTAGTTATGGCAATCAACAACCAATCAATCAATCCCATTGGGTGGTCAAGGTTTCACTCTTCATCTGACCAGCCGGTCAGGCAGGCAGAAAAACTGCTGCATAAGTCTCACCATAGGGCTCGAACAATAATCTGACGTCACTCTCTGATCTGAAAGAGGTTCATAAAGGCAGATGAACAGGTGCAGCTGATGAGAGTAGATGAGAGTGGAGCAGTGGAGGCAGGTAAAAATAAGCAGATTATCAGACCAGAGCTGACACAGAGATTCATGAGAGCTCTTCCCTCTTTCATGTCTCTATCTCTTTCTCTCTCCCCTTAGTTCCTATTCATTCTTTCTTTCTCACCTTTTCTATCTCTGTTTTATATATATATAATAAAATCACACTAGCCAAATAATTTACATTTCTAATTGTATTATTTGATGCCAATTCCTGACCCAATGTGTTTTTTTTTAGAACCCGGTTACTAAGGATTAGATAATTGGAGTCTTTAATCAATTAATAGTAATACTTTTTGGGGTCAAAAGAGAGAGCTACCTATCACAAGTTAAAAAAAGACAGAAAAGGGGTACGCTTCAGCCCAGAAACCAAACAACCATAGAGCAACACACAAGGCACACAACTTTATTTAAACAACCATAATACTATGCTGACAGATTATTTTATTAGAGGCCAAAATTGACATACATACACTAGATTATAATCCCAAAGACCCAGCAGAGCTGATGTTAGAGTAAACAAGATGGGATGAAATCAAGCTTCTGGAATGGTCTTCCAACTATGTTCAAAAGCTGGCTCTTTGCCATCTAACTAGCCAATTTTAATAAACTCTTACAACTTAGCCAAGACAAATTCTCCCACATGCACTATTAAATTGATATCAATAATGGAAAGAGAATTGAAGTAAAAAAAAACGAAACAAAAAATCTTGACACCTCCGTTCTGTTTTTTTGTTCTTCTCAACATTTCCTACTCTGAGGACTCGAAAGACATCACAGGTTAGGTTCATATCCCACTGTGATGACAGCTAATATGGTATTGGTATGATGTGCTGATTTATTCTAGTGTTAGTGTAATTCACACAGCTTCATGGGGTGAGGCCGCCTAACAACCCCTCCCTACAGTGTGGCTTGGTTACCTCCCTCAGGAGCATGGTTCAGACACTTAATCCACCCTGCTAATTGGCCCCTGATGCCTCTGCAGTGACTCAGGTACCTTGAAACACATTCTCACACTGTTGTTCATACACTGAACAGAAGCTGAGATTAAGAAAAAGACAAATTACTATTTTGAAGAGCTTTCTACAAAACTTTCTTGTGCTAAATAACAGCAACAAATTTGATTCAAATAAATAGGTTCAAATAAAGGTTCAAATAAATGTTGTTTGAACCTCATTTCAAATACTCACCTGTGGCCCAAGGCTGCACACACCTACTCCAAAAATGCTAGAAATATTCCAATGTGAAATAATTAGTATTTGTCAACAATGGTATATTTTTTAAACAATATATGATATTTAAATCTATGATTCTATGACTGTCAAACTATACACGTTTTTTTGTTTGTTTCTTTCTTTTTACAAATAGATATGACTAAGATTATAATCAGTTTTCACTGTCTTTGTGCATGATAAGGATAGCCGAAGAATGTGGATGACCTAATCTCTGAAATAAAGGTGTAAAACATAAGGTATTTTTCCTTTATTTCTCTCTGATTCTTTTACAAACAAGTATAGCAATCTGTGTCCACACAACATTTCTGTTTTGCTACTGACTTGCATGGGTTCTCTGTGGCTTCCTCCCATAGTCCAAAAACATGACAGTTAGGTTAATTAGCATTGCTAAATCATCCTCAGGTGTGAGGGTGTGTGTCTCTGTGTTGCCCTGCAATAGACTGACGCCCTGTCCAGAATGTACCCTGCCTCTTACCCATAGACTGCTGGAGACAAGCACCAGCTCCATCCCTGATGGATTACACAGGAGATGAAGGATGGATCTTTGTGTTGAACAGCTTTATGACCTCACAATTAATTTTTCTCAGCGTAAGGGTACTTTTGTATTTATTGTAAATCTACAACTTTGCAGAAATGGGAACAATCCCTTTTTTTTACTTTTAATAACTGAGCAAAATATTTAAATAAATGATTAGAAAAATTTTTCCTCTTAGGCTGAGATTATATACCTCAAAGATAAAATTGGAATAAAGGTTAATGAGGGATTTTTTTTATAGAAATAATTCATTACTATATGTTGGGTATGCTGAAAACTATATGGCATTCATAAAAACAATTCATAGATAAAAACCTGTTACAATATATTCTTAGGACACACATTTGTTTTTGTTCAACTGATAAATACAGAACATTCATTTGAAACCAAAAAATAAAACCTGTTAAGGACCAGTGTGGAAATCATTTTCCAACACTTCTAGGTACAGATACAAAGTTTGAGCTTCTTTTTAAACAGTTTCAATAAATGTGAATTGATCAATTATTTGAATCTAAATTTACCAAGTGTTGACAAACTATTGTTGACTCAAAGGTGAAAGCATAACAGAATAACCTTATGAAAAGCATTAGCTTCTCAACTGATCTGCAGCTATGTAGTGCAGTGCAAAACAAACTGACATTTATAATATCCGGAGCTCATCTATCGTATCAAACAACAGAGGCCTTGTCTTTCTTCTACATACATTTTGAGAACAACAGGTTGACTTTCTGGTCATTATGTTTTGCCTGATGAGTCTTGTTTTTTCTTCAAGATGTAATTTGTCTAGGAGTAGCTATAAAATTGTTAATGCTATGAGTTTTGCAGCAGCAAACTATTTTTGAAAGTTTGACAAAATCAGTATGTTAATCATCATCGCATCAGCTCTGATTTTACCCAAACATCATGCTACAGACAATCAGATTATGATAAACTTGACTGAAACAGCGTGATCATCTTATGCATGAAGTGACAACCTCTCAGCTGTCGGGTTCCATATTTGGGGAGTTGTTGCTGTCCTGTTCCAACACCACCCCCACACATATAACCTTCTGTTGAGGTGTAGGGGGTGGGTAGGAGGGTGGGTCAGCATGCTGAAGGCAGCAGTTTTTGGACATCCTGTGAGCGCTTGGGTAAACCCTGTTCTATATATATGCAAATCTCATTCATTCCACTTCTCTAGGGTAATTGACAATCTATGAGCCTTATTGATTGACAACAAGGATGTCTTTATACTCACTGAACGTGAGCTGACATGCATGTGTTTATTTGTTTGTGTGTTTTAATGCAGGGACTTAAGTAAAGATACAATTAGTCTTTTTCTATATTAGTATCGGACAAAGTGGACTGATAACTGACCTAACAGAAGAAATTGTTAAGATCATTGTAAAAGCAGATGAGAAAGCAGTGCTTTTGTCCTTTCACACAGTTTTTGAAAGTACCTGGTTTCAACTGTATAAGGAAAAAATACAGACTTTTTTTTTTACATTTTTACACAAATTGCAAGAATAATTTTATTTCACATAGAGAGATACAACTGCAGAAGTCATATTTCAGGCTTCCCCTAATCACAGGACAGGTGAGTTCTTCATGACTGCCAACATCTGTAGCCATAGAGAGGCTCCCGAAAAATCAGTAGATTTGTAAGAAAATCTGTGCTATGTTAGTACATTTGCACATCTGTGCATTTGCAGCTCTTTTTGCAAACCTGCCATCTCAGCAAGGGCAGACTGCTAGTATAGAACTTGAAAATCAGTCAGCCAAGCACACAAAGACAACTGCTTTTTAGTTTGTTTATTTTTCTCTGTGTAAAAATGTACCCCATGTGTGATCATATGTAGAGGTGATAGAGGTGAGTATTTACAGGCCGGCCAATGGCTCAGTGACGGATTGAGATTGGGATGCTTTCGGCACAAGGACAATTTATCGGGTCTTTATGCCACTTCCCTTCTAAATTACAGTCAGCCAAACAACAATGAGATGACTTGGAAATCAAGTCTGATGGTCCAGGAGCTCCCCTGGGGTTAACAGTCCCTGACTCAACTCCTCAGCTCTCCTTTTTAAACCCCCACTCAACAACTCATCAGCTTCCATGGCTCAAAATCCAGATATAAATCAGTTTATGTTTGGTTTGAGAGACTGGCAGTCATTTCTTTTAAAGTGAGATTCAAACTGTAACTAACAAAATTATCTTTTTTAGTGATTATTATCATAATTTCTGCAGGTTTCCGTCTTCCTTCTGCCCACTCTTTGTTGAGGTCTGTTAATGTTTACCCCCTGCAGGGCTAGAGATGGGACACTTACATCAATTTCACACCCAAAGCAGAGAAAAAGAGGAGAAAATCAGCTGGTCTGCTGTAATCTTTGCCCTTGATGTGTGTGAACACCATCTGCTAAAGCATCTAGTGGGATAGAAAATATGGGGTCTATTTGAATTATGCACTTTTATCCAAATATCCTTTGGAGTATGGACACATTGTTCCGAGGGTAAACTGCAGCACCCAGTTATGTAATGTCATTTAAATAGTATTAACATGTCTGTCTAAGAGTCAACATTATTCATTTATGACAGCTTATTTAACAACAAATCAATTAATTTGCCTTTCATGAGGCAAGACAGCAACAAGGAATTCTAAGGTTTTGACAGAAACTTCTCCTGTTTTACTGAATCTGAATTTAGATTCAACTGGGTTGGCTTGTTTTCAACACACCCTGTTATTGGTGCTGAAAAAGAAGTACCAATGTTCATCTATCTTACAGTCGTGAATTTGTCACAATTTGCAACATGTCTGTAATGCCTGAACAGAATCTGGAGACCTAAAATGTAGCTTTCACAAGTAGTGGTTGGATCCAAAGTCCATGCTTAGCTCATACGATTGACAGAACAATCCAGATGGAGCAGAGGCAAACAGACTTAATTTTGAGCAAGTGGTCAATGTCCTGAGATTAGAAGCCAACAGGAGTAAGACAGGGGATTAAAAACAAGCATTAATGGAAGATCTACTTCCAACTACCCACCGGAAGAGGCAGGAATATACAGTGCTCCACGCTAGTCCCAGTGATTGGAGCTGCCGCAGGTGTAACCGCTCAGTCCTGATGACTAGTGCAGCAAAAGGAGCAAGGAACGACATCTTGGGACTACATAGAGCAGCTTCACAGACAGGAGCAGACATGAATTATCCAGGAAAATCAAACAGCAGCATAATATACATAGTTGTTAAAAAGTGTCACCAGCGCTCCATTTCCATAATGAAAACAGGACAAATGACTAAACTTTTACAATCTGACATGTTCCAAATTCTGTGTAATTCAGCTGAAGAAACCACAAAACTGATATTTTTGGGGAAAAGATTTCAAAAATGTATTTCCCTTTGGTCCAAGTGTGTTTCAAATCTGAGCTGTACTTTTGATATTTAAATGGTAAAGTGTTACTTGGCCTCAACTTGATGAGCTCTCTTGAACACTTTGAGATTAAAAATGGAAAGATTATTGACAGCAAAGATGTCTTTATACTCATTGCACTTATGTTGACTTCCATGTGTTTTTGTTTGTGTATTTAAATACAGGAACTTAAGTAAAGATACTCTCTTTTTTTTTCTTTTTTTTTTAGGTTCGGACAAAGTTAACAGCAAACAAACCTAACAGAGGAGACAGTTAAGATTTATGCAGGCCATTTTGTTTTTAAGCTTTATATTGAGCAGATTTTCTGTTAAGATTAGTGGGAAATATTTCAGGTATCCCAGAGGTCAGCAGGCCCATTGGAGTGGTGGGGAAGTTTGTTTATGGTGATCCTGTCACGTTCCGTCTCTCTGGGACAATCAGGAGATTAAGTGTTGAGGAGCGGCTGCAGTCAAATTCCATTACTCACTCTCTGCATCACAATTAGAGCAAATGGCACATTACAGGGAAATTATCATCAATATAATATTAAGAGATGCTGGCTAAACCAATCATGAGTAAAGTGCTTATCCTACTGGTGACCAAAGATGTCTCTGAAATGGCAGGACATGGGTGTGACTATAGCACTCTAGCTGAGATGGGCTCTCTTACTGACTCATACTGGGAAATCTATCGATGAAGAAAATTATTTTATATACAATATCTTCAATATATGACTCTAGTCCAATCTTGACATTTAATCTTGACAAACACAAATTGTGATTTATATGTTTTTGATCTGCTGATTAGATATGAGGATGTGGTTTGTGAAAATGACATACGGCAATGATTTTTCTAAAAGACTGCCAATCAGAGTAATCTTAGTTTTCATATTAAAACTACAGGAAAACCAAAGGTAGCCTACTGGATAAGATTGGCTTCTTAAATAGCCAATTTCTTGGCAGAACAGTTTCTTTCTAAACCTTAAAAAACGGGAGATCTTCTTTGTCAATATAGCACATTGTACATATTTCAGAAAAACCACTTAAAGTATGAGATAGATAACACACTGCCGAAGTGATACGTCCTTTCAGTTTGGTTAAAATTCTCTCCACATGAAATTAAATTTATTTATAGTGACAGAAAGCATTTCTCTTTTCTGATTTTGAAATGTTTTAAAAGTTGAGAATTTTTTACCAGCAAATCAATCAGGCTGCATGATACCTGACTCTTGTTAAAAATAATTTATCTATGTCGTTTTGTTATGTTTTGAATTAAAATCTAGACAGCAGCAGTAACAGCAGAATATTACTTCAGGGGAGGCTCCTGTTTGTCTATCCTTGCTGGTGACAAAGCCAGATAAATAACTTGTAGTTTATTTGTATGGTGAAATGTACAGAAACTATTCCCAACAGTCATTACAATCACTAAATCTTTTGCAAGGTTATGGGGTAAGTAAGTCTAACCAATTTAAAAATTCAGTCCTAGGACCATACTTACTTATCTCTTTATCTATAAATGATATTTGTTGATCTCCTGGTTGAAATAAACTTGCCCATATCATGCAGTTATAAAATCAACCATAATTCTTCAACCCTTGACTCATTCTTTACCACTTTTCCTCCCTCCCTCCACCCCAACCCTCTCCCCTTCATTACTTCTCCATATGTAGATAGCCTCACATTATTACTTCCCTGCCTTATTTTGCTGACACAACGGTAGCCAAATGAAGTGAGATATACGGCAGAGCTTATTGGTGGAGATGGCCAATCCCTTCTGGCCAAAACCATTAACAGAATGGACCACACTTTTTCTCCTTGTAGTTTTCAAATTGTTGTGTGCTGAGGGGATGGGAGTTATTTTTAGAGCTTTATCAGATGTGAAAAATGAGAAATAACAAACAACAAATCAACGCTTTTGGCTATCCCGAGATTTCTGCAAAGGTGGTATGTAAAACATAATTACTGTAACTGATCCTATGTAAAACCTTCAAATTGCAGTAAAACTGAATAATGCTGCTAAAATAGATAGATAGATAGATAGATAGATAGATAGATAGATAGATAGATAGATAGATAGATAGATAGATAGATAGA
>JAUZNJ010030421.1:0-14796 GCA_034780135.1 Jordanella pulchra
ATAAATATTGTTAACTTTTTCCCCTGCCTCCTGTGGTGTTCTGCATGTGGGTTAGGCACCTTAATCCCATCATGACAGAAATTATAAACATTTCTTCCTAATAAACTGCATGAATATGTTTTCTAGTCCTATTTTCATGACTGAGCCATTATTTTAGGAATATACTGCCAATTTTGTGTCTAAAACCATCTGTTTGGAGCCCTTCTCGGGTTTCAACGGGTTTATGGCATCTAATTTTTTATTTTTGGTGTCCGCTCTGCTGTTAGTAAATAAGCAGCACCGTCTACCTCATCCCTACATAGCAAATTGTTGTCCATTTTTTTTTCTTAATGTCTGACCATCTCTTATTCCAATGTTGGTCCATCCAAATGTGATGCCAATTTTGAGCGAACTTTTTAAAAATGTTGAAAAAAAGAAAATGTGAATCAAACTTGTTTCCATCCATTGGAGTGAGTTAAACAGGAGATGCAAAGCATATTATTGTAACATGCTTACGTTACACTTGGCTGTAATAAACAAGAAAAACAGTTAGCAAACTAGCGCGGGCCACAAATCAGTAATGAACCAAGGTTTTAGATTTGAGTGTGATGCAATCAGGAAAGCTGTTTTGACTTTATCGTGTCTGCTAGCATTCATGTTAGCACATGCTAAACTGAAACGTGAAGAGAGAAATGTGATTCCAATGGGCCACTAGCAGACACAGCTGATCAGTCATGTGAGCTAATTATTCGCTACGATAGAACTTATCTAACAAATGTGTTTTCATCTCCTCTTTATGGGTTTTCCTTTTTTGGTGTTTCCATCAAGCTCTTCTTCTGTGATACAAGTTGAATCGCAGGTGAATCGCAGAGAAATCACATCACCTGTGTAAGGCGCAATTTATTATGTAAGGTTAGCGAACGGGGTGAGTTGTTCTTTAAGGAATATGATTAACTGCCAAAATAGCCCACATAAAAACTTACCATTAATGTTTGTTAAGCAAATTTACATTTTTTTTTCATCACAAGCTGACCTTTGACCTTATTTTAAAAAAATCTATTTTTTATCTTTGACCATGACCTTTGATAATACTTGGAGAGGAGAAAAACACTCACTTGAAATAAGTTTGACCTTCCATAAATCTCTGACATGTTTTGGAGCTCGTAGTTGGTTAAAGAGGTTTGTGAATCCCTTCCAGCTCACCCACAGGCAGCCTGAGGACACCCTGACACAAAGTGACCACAGCCTTTGTACTGCACAAAAAATACACACTCTGTTGTTTGGCTGCTTCTTCTTCTCACTTTTCCTTTCCAAAAGCTATCACTCTGCATGCAGCTGCATTAACTGCATGTAGCAGTAACATGGCTGAATAAGCTTTGACTTAATAAGCCTAATGTAAAATTTAGTGTTGATTGTTTTATACTTAAAACATTTCTAGCTAAAGGAGTGAAACCTGTCAAAAGTGAAGCTTTCTTTTTTCCCATCTGTTGAGTCTTTATACACAGTAATGTTTTCTTTAACCTGGAGACTGATTGTTTTTTGTATTTTTTATAGTCTCACCAAGAACCTGCAACAGCATGTTCACACCCACACCCCCTTGATGAAAGTTGTTAGGTTGAACACAGGCTCCTAGAGTTGGGAAACATTTTTTTTAAAGTCACAATAAAAAAGCTAACATCTTTCAAACAAAGCCCTAAATACACACTTCATTCTTTTGCTTTTTTAAGCTCAAATGCGAATGCGAAACCCGAAAAGCTCAAAGATCTACAAAAAAACACAACATTTGGTCAAACTCAAAACCCTTTCAAGCACTTTCGAAAATGTATTTTCATTTACTAAATCAAATTTAAAGAAGATACTTTATCTGTCACCTTCAAGGTTCAAGTCAATATAAACCGGGACACATAGAAACTTTTAAATTGGAACAATTAAAAAGTTTTATTTGAGTTCTTTGCATCTATTGAAGAATATTTTTTCCTCACTTCTACTTAAGAGTATTGATGAAAAGCTATTTTAATAAAATATTTTGAGGTTAAAAGGATATATTTTCAGTAACATGTCATTAACTAATCTTACTTCCTGTTTGCTAGCTTCCACAGAATATTGTGCTTACTTTTAATTCTTTAAAGTCTGATGTTTCTCTTTCTTTTTAAACACTCAAACTGACACTATATAACAGATAACTCCTTAGTTAGCATTAGCTGTTAGCACTAAGATATAGCTAGTGCTAACTAGCTGTATAGTTTACCGACTGGGAGAAAATAATTTGATTTTTGTTTATCTTTCCCTGTTTAATGTTCTGCTTGTTTTTAAGTAACTTCTACAATCTCTCTGTACATTAGCTGCTCTGTTATCTCAGGCTTCCTGACCTCTGACACATGCTAACTTCACCGCCTGGTCAGTTAGCTTTAAGGACATGGAGCTCTCCGACCAGACACTGGAGACAGTACTCTTCTTGTATCAGGGCTGAGGGCATGGATAGCTTTAAACAAAGCTATCTATTCTCAGGAATGGACAGCCCTGATTACCAGGAGAATACACTCCCCGTGGAGAACGGCGGGACAAGGCGTCGACGGCTCCATGTGGCGTGAACGTGTGTTGGTCGGAGAGAGAGGACATGACGGAATCAGTGCAGCACAATGGAGTCTGACGGTGTGGGTGGACACACCTTTTCCTTCCACATTCTCTCCAAAGGCTCGTCTCTGGCTCCTCCAGAACAAAGTTGGGGGAATGGAGAATAAAACTAGAAATTAAAATCTGGCTATCCTGAGTTTGTTGGAAACTTAAGAAAACTTTAAGAGGTTTAAGCGACAAAACGGGCAAGTATGGACAAAGAGAAGAATAGAAGCTGAGCGATTAAAAAAAAGATCTTGCCAAAGCAATCTGTGGATAAATTATTAATGCTGCCTTTGAGTTACAGACTGTGAAGATGAAACTCCCCGGAAAGCTTTACTCTCCATGGTCCTTCTCATGTGCAGAGCTGTCAGTCACCATCCGGTGTGATGCCAAGCGTGAAAGCCGTTAGCAGCTTCAGGTAAAGTGTGTGCCCGAAGAGGTCAAAGGTGAGAGCAGACCGGAGGAGGAGCCATGTGGTTTGCACCTGTTCTGAACCTGGCTTGGTAAACAAACTCAGTAAGACGGTTGGTATTGTTGCTCACTGCCTTACAGTCATCCTGAGGGCCATCTTCCTGCTTTCCTTTATCCCTTCCCAATTTGTGTTTTCTCTCCCTCCCCACCAGGCTATCTTTCTTATCCGCAGAGGAAGCCTGTTTGATCTTGCAGAGTCCTGCTGTTCTGACTCTCTGGCTCCCAGACATCAAGTGAACACTCCTCTTTTTCTCTTTATCTCACTAAACAAGAGAACTCACTTTCCTTACACTTTCACAGAAATCCCCAAATCACCCCACCCTCCCCTCATTCAAAATCAAACATACTCTGCTGTTTTTTCTCCAGAAAACAATACAATTATTCATTTATTCAAAAATGCTGCAGAAGCCAAGCAGAGGACAGCTGTACTGGGTGCATATGGACCATGTAGAATGAAAGCTATGTCAGCAATGTATTTCATTCAGGGCACAGTGGCCATCATTGTCATCCCCAGTAGAGCATGACACAATGGAGAGGGATACAGCCAGGGACCTGATTCGCACACTGTAAAGCCTTCCTGGCTGTTTTCAGTAGCTAAAGGGGAGGCTGAAAACAAAGGGCAGTAAGTGTTATCATCATGTGTGGAGGAACAATGGTTGTTTTTTTACATAAAACCAGTCTGTTTTCTTTTTAGTTTTGTTAGATGATGCCAGATTTATTGTAGATTACTCCTGTTTTGCATCCAAACATTGGTATGGTTAAACTATTAGTTAAACCGAAGAAATATTAAAACACCTGGACTGTTTAAATTTGAAGTTATTTTCATTTAACTAAGAAGCTTTAAATTAGACTAGCAACTCTGTAAACATCAGACAATTATGTAAAAGTAAAATAGTTAATTACAAAATAGCATGCTAAAAGATTTTTGTTAATGAATAACATTTGTTGCCAAGAGGCAAGTCTTTGAGGTTGGAAGACCTCTTTGTCATCACCCTAATCTTATATACTACACAAGAACTGTTTTTTTTATTTTCATTGGTCTCCTGAAGGCAAGAACAAGAAAAAAAGGTTGTTTTTCCTCCATTCACACATTAGAAGCTCTTAGAAAGCCCCACAAACTGTAGCTTACGTCACTCCTGAAGGCCAAAACAGGACAACACAATGGGAGAAGAGGCTTTTTGTTCATATTGATGGAGGAGAAAAGCAAAAGGCCACATATTACAATATATCATTCAAGTGTTCTTATATCCTGATCTTGAAAACTGATGATTACATAACAGTTAAAGATCGTGGCCACAAATGAAAACTTATGCTAATCTTACATTTGGTTAGCATGCTAAAAGAAAATGTTTATGTTTTCTCATCACCTTGACCAGTTGATCCGCAAAACTGATGCTAATGTTATCCTTTGGTTGTTGGTAATGCTAAACTTTGGTTGGCATAAACAGCTACCAGGATACTAGCTTGGAAACGGTACAGACTGAGATCGGAGTGCCACCTACTAGCTGAAGCCTAAAAATATTTCACTTTGTAACAGTTAAAGGTCATAGCTCTGAGTTTGTCTGGCTTTTAATGAAATTCAGCAGTTATCTGTGTGTTTATTTGTTTTCCAGCTTCTCTGGTTGTATTTCCCCAGTGCCTCATTTCTTGGATTTCTCCAGTGATATTTTCTTCTGTTTAATTTACTTAGTCGAGTGCTTTTTTTTAACGTGTGTTTGTATTTTTTTCACAGCAAAAACTGACATCTAACTAAGTCTTACAATCTTAGAACTAGCCAAAGTCTTTCTGATTCTGTTTTTAGACTGATATACTAAGCAAGAGCAGATTATGTCGGAATATTTGCCTTCTTTTGAAAGGTTTCTTCTCAAAATAAGTGTAATAATCTGTCAGTGCGTATGAAAATTTTAGTAGGCAAGACCTTGAAATTATCAGCGTCAATGCATTTATAAGCCTGTAGCCTATTTTCCCGAAATGAGGTCGGAACTTCCTGTACTGTTCGGTGACGTCAAACATATCCATGTTGAGTGGGTCCATCCTAGTTAACAAAGCATTAAATTAAACATGGCTTTTGTGGATACTTAGAAGCTACCATCCAGATCAACTCAGAGACCAATGTCAATTCCAGGTAAGGTGAAAAGAGTAAAAAAATGAACAAGAAAAATGCAGCTCTTTATTCGGGCTAAAGGTAGCATGATCATTAGAAAAGTCCGTAATGCCTCTTTTATCTGAAAGCAAGATTAAAAAATACTTTTTGCTAGATCTAAGCTTGTTAGAATTGGTTGAATGAACAGCTATGCGGAGTCAGAAGTTGTCCGGTTTATTAACAGGACAAGACCACCAATTCAGTGAGCAAATTATCGGGAACACGATAATTCCTAACGCTATACGTTCATGTTATGGAATCTAGCCTTCCGAATGGGAAACTCTCTCCACCACATTCCTTACAGGGAACACCATCAGCACACAACAAGAGCTCCTCTCAAACTCTTGTCACTTAGCCCGCTGCCTCCCACTGCAACCTTCGCACATGGACAATGCCTGTGTATGTGCAGATGTGTCACGGGCAGCAACCTTTAACACGCAACGATGCCTTCTGACAGAAGGAAATGGCGCAGAGAGACAGAGAAGATATTCGGTGAAAAGAACAAAAAAAGAAGAGTGATGAGGGTCACAAGAACATGCTTGTGTCAAACTGCTATGTGCAAGATGTGATGAAGTGATTGATAGGAGGGGTCTTTGTTTTGGCCTCTCCCCCCTTGACTCTTTATTCCGTTCTTTGTAAAAATATCCATCACTCTGACACCAAGGACTTGTTTTTTTCTCTTATTTCTGGAGAACCTCTTGGTCTTCGGCTCATGACAGGTTTGGACAGAAACAAACTTCCCGTTTTCTTCCATCAGATGTAACGTACCATAAAGTGTATCCGCCACACTATAAACCATATGCCCAATGGTCCACTGAACAACAGGAATGAGAATGTGTAGTTGCACGTATAAAGGGCGGGATGTTCATATTTCCACTCTATTTGAAGCACATGGAGGGAGTCCGGAATCTGTAAGGGGAGGGAAAGGGAGGTGGGCGAAGGCAGTAATCTGAGAGGGGTATCCCACAGAGCAGGCAAGCGCATGGTCTTCATGTACTACTGTGGGCTAACAGTGAAGCTCAATCAGAATTGACGCTGCAGGATTTCTCTGCCTACGCAGACCAGTGAAAACAAAACTCCAACAAACTCAGGATAGTTTTAAAGGCAACATAGTGAAGCACAACGTTACCTGAGGCATTTAATGGGGATTTTGCTTGATCAGCAAACAAAGACAAACAAAGGCAAAGACAAGAGGCATTTTTGTTGTTATTTCAAGGCAGCAGCATATCGATGTTAAAATCCCACAGACTGAGGAAGAAAAATATTAAGTCAGGATACTGCTAAAAGTGCACGCGCATAATAAATACTGATAGGAGCAGTTTTATTTAAAACACACACACATAAACTACTATCCATGTGCATTTTGAACGTTCTGTGAGCAACGATTAAATACATGATCCTCCCAATATGTCAACAAAATGAGTTCAGCTCCTTCTCTGCTCTCTTGCTTTGTATGATCCTGTAGATTCTCTTCTACCCGCCTGTGGATCTGTTTCTCTGCACTACTGTCAAGTTTTGTTCCTTTAAGAGTAAAACCAACCTGAGAAAGGAAACTTCCTGCTATTGGGTAATTTTCAGGAAATCCCACCTCCTGAGACAAGACTGTTTTCTACTAATTGTAGCTAGTAACATGAGCAAAGCATCCTCAGGCTGCTAGAACTGATTAAAAGGTGGATTCACATCAAGAGGTCAAACTCGCTATAAAGATTAAGAACCCCCAAAAGTACTGACCTGCTTTTACGAAAATTTGTTTTTTGGACAACACAACTACACCTTTAATAATTTTCTTTTAACTAGGGTTCATCAAATCATGGTAAATTGGGTGAACCCAGCAAGCTTGGTTGCATTGGCTCGATATGCTCGTGTGTCTGGTGTTCCTCTGAACTCAAACGACACAATCCCTTGAATTTGACGTGTAGCCAATCGGAAAGAGGAGGAAAAGAAAGACAACAACTCATCAGTTTACTGGGTCTTTTAATATTTTTTTTTTCTCGCTAGTAAAATTAGCCCATACATGATCTCGAGAGGTTTTGTGAGATTTTGTTTTGTGACATCTGAATTGTATGGTAATAACCCAACTCAGGAGCCCCTTTAAACAGCAAATATGTACAGGTATATTTTCCCACAGCACCTAAATGGTGCAAAACATCCTGTTTACTCTACAGGCAAAGAACACCTGTCTAGGATTAATTGAGTATCTGCCCTCAGGTTAATGCCGCCTGGGGCAAAAAGCCATATTTACTTCTACTAAAAAACTGCATTAGACTCCAGAGAAGAGAAAACCGGCAAACAAAGAAGAAAAAGCCTTGAATGGTGGCATGATTCTTTAAATATGTCAAACCCTTTTTCAACAAATCAAACTTAAACCCATGCATCGAAAAACTTTGCATACAAGCACAGAACACAAAACTCTCTAATTTCAGTGGTACGTTAATTGATTTGCATCCACAGATTCCGCATGGCTCCAGCACGGCTAATAAAGAAAAACAAAGATTTCTCAATTTTTTTTTTTTTGTCTTTGTCGCAGAGCTTTTATTCATAACCGTGTGCTTATATTTAGCATCGTCGCTCTGAGGATGATGTCATCCTTGCAGGAAAAAAAGCCAACCCCCTTAAGACGTGCAAATGTTGATGTGAGATGTGAAATGCATCAACCCAACAATCATCTACTTTTTTTTCTGCTAGATGATGAGCGTGGCTGATCTCCCAGAGCCTCCAGGCACACTTCACACATACATGAGAGAAGAGCACATGCACGCCTGCTCTTTAAACCTCTGCACCTCTGGCCATGCTCAGCGAGCGGCACTTCAGGAGCCAGCGCCGGCTAACAGGTTCCTGCAGCGAGGTGAATAACAGGCCTCGGGTACGTTCATCTTGCCTGAAGCTCCTGACAGCTTGAGAAACACGCCGAGCAGAAGGTAAACCGCAGTCTAAGGTGGGGTTCAATCGGGCCACAGTTGGTTCAACACAAATATAAAAATCCATTTTTAAAGATAAAACCAACCACACCCTGAAGCATGTGCTGCCATCATCAAAAAATAGTCTCAGCACTTTGTCAAAACCACCTTCTTTTAATAAAGTCACCAGTCAACTTGATTTTACAGACACTAAACAAACTTGAATACCTTATCTGCTGATTGTGTGTTTGTCCCCTTTTTTTTTTAGAGAAAAGTTTTAATATTTAAAGTGCAGTATAGGGCTGCAGATTTTAGTGATGAATGAATCTATTGATTAACTTTTAGATAAAGGGATTTATCTAAAAATATATACTTTTAGTAGGTTAACATTTCTAAGTAAAACAAATATTTGGAATTTGGATAAAAACAACTTTTATTGTGAATTTCAAATGAATTGCAAATCGCCAAAACATGTTAAAAATAGTCATAATGCATGAATACATGTAGGTCATATATGGTCAAGAGGCAGCGTTTGCATTGGGCTTAAAGTGAAGAGAATTTGATCTGCAAATCACAATTTGAAAAGAATGCTATTCATAACACACACAAAAAAATGAAAAAATAAAAAAATAAAAAGGGGAAAATAAATGAAAAAAATATGAATGAAATTAAATGAAAAAAGTTACTTCAAAAAACCTTTTTTGATTGAAAGTTTTACTTCTCAGAATGATCTCGATATGTGCTTTTTTTTCATATTTTTAGTTACAAAATGTGCTCTTTTCAGCAATAAAGGAACAAAATCACTCCAATTGCTTAAATAATTTTACTTTGTGTTTGGCTCTAAACACTCTGGACTTGACTTAGGCTGCAGGTTTTAGCCTTAGCCTCATGAGTTGTATTTATTTAATGTAATCTCCCTGCAGCTACATGAGAAACCTCAACGATCCCGAACAGATCGGTGGAAGCAATGTCTGTGTTACTTTTTGAAGTGTCGCCTCAGAACACTGTAGTTCACACAAAGTTCCAAATATAAACGTTCTGCGTGTGTTCAGGTTAAAAAAAACGCTGTATTTCTTTAACACACATTTGTAATGAAACTAAAAAGGTTATACTTGTTATTTTCAGTCCAAATATGTGCATTTAATATTTTAAGACCATGAGAGACAATATCTGGTTCTTTCAGGGATGCAGTAACATTTTTTGTCTTTCCAAAAATGGTTAGAAATCCCTCTAAACGTGAACTTGGTGATTCTCTCTCACATTGGCTTCAGTGTAAGCTTCAGTAGAGGCTGTGCAGATGATGTCAAATCAGCCTAACTCTCTGTTTTAAGGATCACAGATGAGAGGACGCTTCTTTTAAAGGGGAATGCGCAGCATGTTTTTTCAATCATCTCACTGCAGATAACAAGCGCATGCGTGTTGACCGTGGGAAATGAAACTGCGGCGCTCCTGTATAACGGAGGGTTTATAGTAAAAGGCAGGACTCAGCATTTTAAATCAGGCCTTTTCCTTGTTTTTTTTTTTGCAGGCTTTCTAAGCCCTACCAGAACAGCTCCAAATCTGGATAAAAAAAGAGCTAAAATAGAACTGGTGCATCCACATGGCAACGAGGAGCGAAGAACTAAGCGTTCTCACACTCGTTTACACAGAAAAAAGAAAAAGCAGGAAGCTCTGTGTGTGTGCAAAAAAGTGATGCGGATTCAGCTGAGAAGAAGTGATGAATGGCTTCATTAAAACAGCATTAGGAGAGGTGTGAACCTGAATAGAGAGGGCCAGTGTGCTGTGACTGCTCTGTTCTGACAGAGAAAAACCTGTCGCAAAAAAAGCCAGATTCTCCTCTCGGTTCTCCCAGCACATCCTGTTTTCTCTCTGGGCTAATTATTTACCGAGATCAGAATGCTACACCAGGCGTCCCTAAACACATCCGATCAGATCCAAGTGGTTTAAATCAATGAGGTAATTTTGAAAACACAGCTGGGGGGGGGGGGGGGTTAGTTTCCCTGAATATGAATAAAAACAGCCAGAGAAGGGCAAGTTCAATTCTGAAAATGTTTTACTCCAGTTCATTGGATCCTTCAATCCTAAGATCTCCAACCATTCTTTGTCTATATTTGAATAAAAAAAACAGGACTTATCAGACAGACTCATACATCAGGTGGCCACTGTTAATATTTGGTTTGATTTGTTAATAACTTATTATTTTTTGTTTAATTAAGAGTTGTGTAACTGTTATCACCAGTTAACTTTAATTGCATGAGTTCAGAAAGAAAAAGAGAAAAGGATCTGCCTAAAAAGTATCAGCAGTACGTATCAGGGGATCAGTTAAAGCAGAGGATCTCAAAGGGGGGGTCAGGAGAAACCAACTGGAGGGTGATTTTACAATCACTAAGATGTGATACGTTGGGCAGAGGGCCAAAATATATCATTAAAAAAAGTGAATCTACCAAAAAATAGGTATATTGAAAAATGCACCATGAAACAATAAAATATCCCAACAAATAATTAAACATGTCTTTAAAATGATTAGGTAAACAAATGTAAAAAAAGTGAAGCTCAGTTTTTTATTATTCCAAAGAAATATTATCACTTTACAGAGTGAAATAATGCATGTTATAAATATATTTGTATGTATTTAAGGAATTGTTATTTTTTGCGGTCACAGGCCTAATATGTACATAGGAACCATATATACGTACTTTTATTTTTTTCTCAAATACAGCACCTTGAATTGTCTTTGCACTGAAACGTGACACATAACAAAAACGTGCCTAATGTGAAAAAGCAAAAATGGTAAAAATCACTATCTGCCATAAAAACCTGATCTGAGCACCTTTCTGAAAAACCACCAGTTTCTTTATGGGGAGTAAAAAGAAGCAACATTAGCATTAGGGACTTCTTGCAGAAAATAGTGAATAAAAAGAAACAATTAGGGATAAAGTAAAACGGTAAATCTGAAACAGGTGGCGTCTGAATGAGGAAAAACTGGTTTTAGACAGAGGTGCTAACCTGATTAACCAAACCCTGCAGGGGAGTCTAATCTACATCATTCTTTCTCATTTTTCTCTTCTGCTTCTCCCAAAGCCAGAAAAAAAAATGAAAATGGGGCAATTTGGTAACCCTGGCAACAAAACTGTTCCTCTGCACTGGGAGAAACTGCTGATGGAGGGAGAAGCAGAGAGGAAGAGACGGAGATACGGCGGATAGAAGATCGACGCGTACGGATGGATGGGTGGTGGGGTCTAGGAGTGGAGGGGTTCTGAGCATCTTTTAAATCTATTCAGGTTTCCTCTCACATGTTTTCCAGATCCACCTCCTCTTTCCACTCCTTTTTCTTTTTTTCAGGCCTTTTTTCCTCCTTGGTGAAAGCCCCCCTCTCTGTCCAGCATGAGGGCTGTTCAAACACAACCTGTTTCCTTTGGCTCCCCTTGGGAGAATTATACAACCTTTCTTCTGTTGTATCTATTCTCCTTTCTTTCTCTTTTATTTATTTACATCTGAGCAACCGTTCACCCACTGATTGTCCTACAGAGGATGTGACCGGGCCATGTCTCCACCTTGCTTGGTTTTGTGTGGATTTCTGTACTCTTATAGGAGACACTGTCCTCAGCAGACCCTCAGTGGCACCTACACGCCCCAGCTTTCAGCTTGTTTTCAAATCAGGGTCCTGCGGAGAGGCTGAGGCGTGCACGCATGCACAATATGTGAGCCGTATACTGTAATCACGAGTTTGCAGATTATAGGTTTGGGTTTCCACAGGAGGGTTGTATTTCATGAGAGCTGACAAACGCCAGAGGAAAGAAAAGGGAAAAAAGGTGTGAATCTTGACTGAATGTAGGCTGAAATGAATAACCATTAAAAAAGAGCAAAAGATGTGTTTTAGGTGTTGGACAAACAGTATTACTGATAAAAAAAAACAGCCTTTTTTCCCACTGGCTAATTTTGTTTATTCCAGTTCTGTTTGACTTCAGCCAATATTAATTTCCTATTTTTAAATATCATTTCAAACCCTTTGAAATAATCTAAAGACAAATGAGAGTGGTGATTTATGGGAGCATGATAAAAGAAATCAACCCAAAAATAATTGGAGTAAATCAAATTTGGGAAATTAAAATCTTTGAAGCTCTTTAAAGTTCACCTGTTATTAGAGTTTGGTTTTGATTTAACTTCAAGGACTGATCAATTCTCAACATTTAGAGTTAAAAACATTTTTATGGTTTTTTGACTGAATTGCATGGCTGTACAAGTGCAACATATTGATGTTGGTATTATATTAACTAGAGGTAGACCAATGCATTTGGTGGTCAATAATTTGGGTTAATATTAGCTTCTTTTGTGGTCGATATGTTCAAAAGGTGACTGATTCATTAGTGCATTGTAGGATTGTCCTGATCTGATATTGATAGTGGAAATCGACCTGATATCAGCCAAAAAAACATGCATATCCAAATAAATCTGCCTGCCTCTAAAATCTCCGATATAAGAAAACTACAAAACCCTAGGGAGCACACCTCCTACTTTGGGATCCTCTTGGTTATATGAATCAACCTGAACAAGAACGATAAGAGAATCAATTTAAGATTAGAAAATCTTTTTTTTTCTTCCTTTTAACATAGCCTGACCTGTTATCAAATATGTTGAGTGCAACGATTTATTTCCAAATCAGTTTATTCACAGGTTTTAACACAGATCAAACTGATTGTCAATAGACACCTGCAAATCCACACCATAAATAATTATAACAATATTCACGCCTCATTAAGTAGCTATTTGAGTGCAGAGAGCTTTTTTCATTTAAGATCCAACCAGGAATCAGTCTAGGGTTTCCAGAAGTTACAAATCTGATCAGACATCCCTGTAGGTGAATTTTTAACTTCTTTGTAAACATCCAAATATGTAATACTATATTTTCTAAACACATGGCCTTCACACCTTGAAAAATTCAAACCATAGTTCCCTCAAACACAAACACATGGATGTTCTTTATCATCTCATATAAACCAGCTATTTCATAGGAATGTGACAGTTGACATTATGCAAAAAATAAAAAAATAATCAAGTCCCAAAGCAGGTAACAGAAACACCAGCAATGCTGCAGGGCTGAGTGCAGCTGTGGGTGGCTTTGTGTTTTGCATGCAGTAATTTAGGGTTTGTTGGGGGTTTTAGCCATGCTGCACATAGGCTGACCCGATAACTGGATCCACAACTCAGATTCCCAGAGTTGCATCTCAGCAGGTACACATTAAATGACCTGTTTCAGGCAACATAAACTCTTTTTTTTCTTGATTCATGCACCTCTGGTAATCCTCTGAATTCTTCCCTGCCCCAATAACATAACCTGATATATATACGTATAAATACAGGAAGCACATATTTTAACTGTGCTACGCCACACACCTGAGAAAAAGATTTACAACCAGTGGAATCTCACCCTAATGCATAAACCTGGCAGTAAGGGGGGTTAGGAGGCAGACAGCGTCAGGATAAGCCAATCAGAGGAGACTGAACATCTGTTGCCCAATCAATTCCACATCTGGAACATCTGGGAAAGCAGCTCTAAGCAGACGAGCTCTGATCTTTCACAACCTTTCCTACTTCAGTAGTTTATATTTAATAAAAAAAAATCCTGGTTTTATACATTCTTTTATTTATTAAAGTCAAAACGTTGATTACAACCATTCCTGTTGAATCGTTCGACCGTCATGCATACTGAACATGCTGTGGAGGGCTTGTAGAGTTGGATTAGACTTCTCAATCAAACTACGACTATGCAGCACTGCACACAGGCAGGAGGCCAGCTCAGCACTTTACAGAGCGACTAAAATTTACTACTGCTTGTTTCCTCTCAGGTAAGGAAGTACATTTTTCATATGGAGCAGCAAGGAAACAAACAGGAAATCAATGAGCATGGATTCTGGTGCTGACGCAGAAGGACAGAAGGGACACCTGGTCTGGGCGAGGCTCTGCACTGTCTTCCCACCTGTCTGTGTGTGATGTAAGGAGCCAAACACAAAGCTGAGGGCCTTAACAGGAAGCTTCACACACTTCTGTATGATCCATGTGTGTTCCTGCATGAACACAAACATCCTTCCTTCCTGTGTGATTATTTCAGGCTAAGTCAGCAGATACAATCAGCACACAGGGCTACAGGAACTAAAACGCTAAAGTTCTATGATAGGGGCTCCTGACAAGTTGCCCCCCGCTAAATTCCCCGAATTTGCATATGATCTGCAGGCTTTCAATCACACGTGGCTGATGTTGAGCTGCTGTGTACATCTTTCCTACTGTTGTTCTTTTTAATGCATCCCAGCTGCCGAGCTGTCTCTTCAACATATGGTCCGAGTACAGGGCTCGAATGAAAACGTAGACACGGAGCCACAATCCTGCACTGTGTCGCCGCTTCTCCCATTGTGCGGTAAAAAAGGCAGCCCTTTATACTAAATCATATGTTTCTGCAGCTGCCTGCTCAGCACAATGTAAACGCAGGCAGACACACAAGCTAAAAAACAGTAAAGAGCTGAATTTATTTTTTTTACGCAAACAAAATGCAAAAATATTAACATGCATTCACAATCAGTCAGTTTTATTTTAATTACCCCTAAAAAGTAAAAATTGCCTTTATGTTGGGATCCGGAGCCTGTCGCTCCATCTTTCCTCCAGCAGAGTGCGCCTCGAGTCCCCTGGGCTGGAGCC
>JAUZNJ010030422.1:0-14796 GCA_034780135.1 Jordanella pulchra
ATATATTCATCAGTTAAACACATAAAAGTCTTTTATCAGTTTCTCCAAATATCATATACCGTGTATATCATGTATCCTCTTTCCTCTGCAGCCTGGTTCATAGCTACTCTTAATGATACTGCAGATTATTTACTATGATTTAGATTAGATTGGAATACTGGTAACTTTAAAACTAGAGGCAGCTATTTTGAGGATGGGAAAGAACTGTCGCCTGTCTTAAAAAGATTTGGAAAGCCAAGCTGTTGCAGTTATTGGTGAAATAGTTGTGGCAAATGGTGTTGGACTGATGTTTGTGCTGTTCCAGCTCATTGTGTTAATGCATAAGTGTCTTTCTCATCAGAGTTATCCAGTTCCAGGCTCTGCCTGTCTAGGTGGGTGGGTGAATGTTTTCTGCTTAAAACCTCATAAGCCCCCAGCTGCTGCCATGTGCAGCTCTAATAACCTACTCCGCTGCCTGTCACCTGATTGTCGCCATTCTTATGGTAATTAGACCACTGCACGCAGAAAAAGTCTGTCTTTTCTCTATCAGGCTTTTTCTGCCCTCATCTCTGCCCATCCCATCCCTTTATCTCCCCTGTCCCTCATTTCATCCATCCGTCCTTTATGTGCCGTACAATCACTACAACAATCGGCTCATTTAGAAAACCCTCAATTACAGAACTCAGTCTCTTCTGACACACAGACACATGCACACAACCATTAAAGCACTGCTCTACAAAGGTGTTATTAAAAATGTTAAACTTGTATGTTTCTTAGGTGTCTTCTGTTTGAAAAAGAAAAAAAAGCAACTGGCTTTAACTGTGCCTTTTTGCCTGCAGAACAATGGGCATTTTACTGTTTCCTCTTAAGAATGTTTTAAACCATTCATGCTTTGAATACACATGTAGATTTGAAGATTGGAAAGCACACAGAGGAAATGGGACAGACGAAAGAGGTGACGACAGGTGCGGGATTGTGGTGGCGTGCAGGGATGAGATAAGGTACAAGAGTGAGGAAGTGAGCGAAGATGAGCCCGAAGTTTAAATTATGGTGGCACGGGAAGTGAGGAGATGCTGAAGAGACAAACAGGAGGAAATGAGAGGAGAGGTAGAAGGAGAGGTGAAGAGAGGAGAGAAGATAAGGTTATTGAGTTTCTGTCCGTCCGTGTTCTCTACAGCCCCCACAGCCTTACATGGCCCTTCCCAGAACAGAGATCTGTCCTGTGTTAAAAGCTTTGTATCATTTAGTCCAGACCCTTAACATTAATCAATACAGCAGTTATTTCATTTTCTCGTTTGTACCTTGGGCCGCCTCATTCAATAAAGCAGTAATGTGGTCCAGTAGCACACGCACAGATATCTTCTTGTAATGTAATTGTCCGGATGTATACAGAGTCTATCACTTTCTATTACACTCACCCCAACACAAACTAAAACCACCTCTCATAATGTAATTTACTAGACCATATGCTTAGTCTGCAGACTTATAAACGCATTCACACATAGGTGCCACTCCTAAATGATTACACCATTATCAGAGGGGGGTAGCTCTCTTTTAACCACCCTAATAAAGTGCTGCGGCAAACTAAAAGCTCCTTTTATGTCTGTTAGTAAGTAAGAGATCCGAACAAGAAAGGTACAAATTAAAGATTTGTGACCCATTACAAATGTCCAGTTTTCTAAATCTCCGGAATAATTCATCCTTGTTTTAGATAATTCCCATTAATTCTTTCAGAGGTATAAAAATTGTCCTTAAAAATACGTTTTACTTTACCTCACTGCTATTAGAGGTTGTTAGATGTTTAGATAAGAAGCAGAGGCAACTTCACGGTTTCCTTGAATATAAGTTTTTTTTAAAAAGGATGTTTACTATTACAAAACAGAGATTTTGAACTCTCTTTAGCCTTTGCCTTAGTTTGGAAATTCTACTCTATTTTTTCGTACATCTTAAGGAACAGGGGTATTTCTCTGATTTCCTTTTTAATATCTCAGTGATGCTGAAAACAGCTAGCGTTGAGTCTCCAATAACAACAATAACAATCTACAAAATAAAGAGGGTTGATGTAAGCTTGTCCTGCTTGTGCTTAATTATGGTACTTTCACCAACTGGGAAAAACAAAGGTTGGTTATTAGTTGCAGTTGGTCAAGCAGGAAACAAGTCTGTTCTCCTTTCAGTCAGTTTTAGACGTGCTGCTTCATTTGCATACAAAACAATCCAATTCCTGTCGCCAACCATTGTCCAGATGAATCCCTAACCAAAATCTCTCTTGGCTCGAGATGCAAGCCTGCACACATGGAGAGTGTCTTTTTTAGGAGCAAAAACAGCAGCTTTATTTCCAAGCAGATGCAAGATAATAGACTGCAATGAATATCAATGTGATCAGTTAATTATATGCTTTCAGGAAGAAACTGAAATGTGCTTGTCTTTGGCAGAAGACAGCTCCATGACATTCTTAAGTGCTTGAAGTCCTGTCTGTGTTTGGAGAATAGAAGATCTGTTGACGGTGGAAGAAGTAAAGATAGGCAGTTGTGGGCAGCAAAAAAATCTTATATATTGGGCTAATTTCAGATGACAGAATATTGCTAAAAAAAACATGTGTTTTTGTGAGGAACATGGTCAAATTATGTGGCCCCATAAGTCCAGACAACAGGATAGATGTGTTTCATTGAGTTTCTCTCTTGAGAGCAGCTAACACCGAGAACCTGGAGGTAATATTTTCTGTCACCTGCAACGTATACGCTTGTTCTAGCACACATAGTGACTCATAAATTGGTTTTAAGGTTTTGTTTTTTTATTTTCTACAGTGAATCATTTACATGAACTAAAAAAAATATGCATGTATTCACATTTACGATAGAAACGCCAACAAGTGATGATACATACCAACAGGAAGCAGTGAAGAGTCCATTCTCCTTTCAGTCAGCATTAGACCCACTGCTTCATTTGCATACAGAACACACAAATGTTCCCTCTCTAAACAGAGCTTAAATCAGCCTGTCATTATAGCACCATCCGTCCCCACTTCTCATGGCTTGAAACCAGCTCTCTCCTGTATACACACACAGACACACACATAGAGGCTCTGTGTGGAGATAAATGTGACCAGCAGTCCTCACCCCCAGCAGAAGAAAATCCAATTCTCTTTCACTTTTATCCCTGAGACTAATGTTACTGTCAAAGAAGACACCACCACTGGAGACCTGCTCGTGTTTGTGTGTGTATGTGGGTGTGTGTGTCTGTTTTCTGCAGTGAGATAGTGAATTCATTTAAGGTGATGTATTGCTGTCTTTACCTCCAATCTTACTGTAGGCCTTTGTGGTGTTGTTGCTGGCTGTCCATGACAGGCGTGTGACCGGGCTTCTCCCTTATGTCCACCCTCTCTCCTGTCTCCTATCTCTCAATTTTTCTTCCTCTCTCTTTTTTCTTTCATTTTTTTGTTATATTTTTTCCAATTCTTTGTCTGTCCATCTTCCTTTCATTTATTTGGTTTTTCATTCTAATTATCTTCATGTTGTCATCTTTAGTGTTTTATTACACTTTGTTATTATATGCATATTATTCATATGCAGCCCATTGTGTTATATTTCCTGTAATGTTATAATTGTTTTAATTCTGTTTGATTCTGAGAAAGACATGCACCGTTTTTGCAGCAGTGCAAGTTCACTTTCTGTGAACACTGTTACACTACAAATATATATGATTAAATCCTCTTGTTCCCAGGTAGTGAAAAATTAAACTTTTTCTTTTTTTTAAACACACCTTACATTTGAACTACCAGGTCACACTAACAAAACCCTCAGTTTGGAAGCTGATTTATTGTAGGAAGAAACCCCAATGTCAGTTATGTTCAGAATGAACATGATGTATTAGCATGAAGATAAAAGGTGAGCATTTTAAGAACACATTCTTTTATGCATAAAGTCTTGTGTATTATTTTTTATTTTACACATACCTCATTTCCTGTTCGCTTCTTCTAGGCCTGTGAGTTTTCATTTAATTCAACTTTTTAAGCAACACTGGATAAAATTGACTCAAATGTTTAATTTGAGATATTTAGTCAATTTACTGCATTTGGTGCATATTGATGCCACATGCTGGCTGGCCTTCTCAAAGACTAGCGTCGCACCCCTGGTTGCTATAGTTATACAAGGTTGCCTTCAGGACACAGAATCCTGGTCCATGGCAGAAAGATAATTAAAAAAATTAATAAAACAATATTTTTTTAGTATTTGATTGTATTTTTTAACTGATGTGAATGTATACTAGGTGGAGCCAAAGCTAAATTCTCATTTGATAACTGTTGCTTAATTGCAGAAGTTGTCTTGTGATCTAAAAGTTATTACAATAACTTAATATTATTTCCCTGCCAAAGTTGATGTGCCTTTGGACAATGCATTTAACCCTACCAATCTACATATTAGTGTATGAACCTGTGTGTTTATAGTGTGATTTTTAAAACACGGCTCCGCTGAAAAGCACTAGTCGTTATTACATAAAGAGCAGCATACAAATTTAGTCCATTTACATTTACTTAATGGACATTAGAGGTTGAATAACATTTTTCAGATATCCAAGTTTGGAAAATGGTCTGCATTCTCTAGATAATACACATGGAGGCTGATGTTTATAGTAAATAACATAATTAAATAATTAAGAAAAAAATATAATCAACTAGGATACATGTTAGATTTCGCATACTTGCTTTTTGTTCTTCAACTAAAGGGCAACAACTACAATATGTTGTTGGATGCTGTTAATTTTACATTGATTTATATTTTTTTTTTGTCTTGGATGCCACACCAGAAATTATTTTAACGTTTAAGTCACACAATGTTAGGTTTTTGATTTACAGATCAAATGTCTATTCAAAACACTAAAAAAAAGCGTATTTTACAACTTTTTTTGTTTAGTTTATACAACTTTGAAATGAGCTGAAACTGGACATTGGCTTTTTCTTCTGTCTCTAGTTTATATTCAAATCAATGCATTGAAACACAGTAGAAATACTTTTTAACTAAAGAAAAAAAGCACTATTGTTTACTACAGCAGTTTCATTATCCTATAAAAGGAAATATAAGAGGAGGAATAATCCTCCTCAAGATTCAGAGGATTCCTGATTCTCTGACAAAGTTATATTTTAAATAAATACAACCATGTTTTACATTTAATGCTTTGTAAGACACATTATAGGACATTTCCTCTAAGTGATTATAGAAATCACCTATGCCAGGAATGCCAGAAACAAATAATGTAATGACTATTTCACCTAGCTATCTAAAAAACGGGTCATATTAGAGCTGTGCAAAAACAGTCACTCATATGTTGATCAAAAATCCCGAATCCAGTCTTTGAAGGGGTCCATGGAAAAATTTAAACAAATGTTTGCTTTTTTATCCAATATTTGCTAAATTATGAAAACTCTAAGCATCATTTGTCTTTGGTGAAACACATTTATACCAGAACTCCCTGTCTAGACATCTTCCCTTTTCTTTCTACCTCCTTATGTTGGGGCATCTTTATCCCTCCCCCAGGATTTTTCACCGGCTCACAGAGGTCTGATTTGGGAAACGTGAACTATTCATTATCTGTGACATAGCCTGTGTGTTTACAACCCATGCTCCATCATTTGTAGCTGCACATTGAGTGTTTGTTTGGTGATTGGCAATGCCTGACTGCAGGGGGGTCAGGGTGTTGGGGTTGATGGTGGGGGCTGTAAAACAGGAACAACTGCTGTTTTTTCTTGTGTGTGTGGGTGCATACATGTGATTGCAGGTACTTTGTTAATCATTTGTAAGCCCCACCAGATGCCAAGCAGCGGATCATAGGGTGCAGGGGCTGTCACTCAGCCTCCCCTTCATCACCCGCAAAGCTGCACATGAACACACACTTGTGCAGGTGCACAGCGATCAAACTGCAACCCCTCCCTTCCCTGGAGACTGATTAGTATTCATGAGATCTCAGGAGACCCCTCACACACACACACACATATATGTGTATTGTGGTGGATTGGTCTATTCTAATTATCTCCTTGCGTTTATGGAGAGGGCTGATTAGAAGCTGTCAGTGTGACTGATGACGACATACCATGTTATCCCCCTGAGAGAGGCGCAGAGACGAAAAGAGAGGATGGTCACAGCTGCAAACTCTGATTCTTCTCTGTCCTCATCTTTTATAGTTTGTGCATTTCTCCCTTGTAACCGTGCCCTATTAACGGCTGCCTTATATTGTGTCTCATTTAGGTAAGCCTGTGATGATCATAACAGAGTTTATGGAAAATGGCTCTCTGGACACTTTCCTGAAGGTGAGTCATGGCTCAGCAGAACAGAAACATTGCACTTCCAGTTCCTTCTTGGACAGCAGCACAATACTTTAGTATTGATTATGATGAAATGTCACCCTGAAAGACAGAGTTTCTTCAGTTTAATTTAAAATGTGTCTTTAAACTGGATTAATTGCTGCACAATAGTAAAAAAAAACAATCACTGATCAAATGTATAAATATACAGAATAGGGACCTGAAAGAGGATGAAAAGGAGCCTAAATGAAAACAGAATTAGTGCAAGATATAAAAGATTATATTCTATATAGTTGTGAAAACCTTAGGAAACACCCAACACTGTTTTTCAGTCATATCCGAACATGCTAAAATTGGCACTATTGAGGAAACAAAAAAAAAAAAAAAAAAAAAACATGTTAACATCATTTTCTTTCATTTCTGTAAATTGTAAAAACAAATATTTATTCCTGGTGAGGAATAACTTAAGACACCCCCATATATTTGCTAAGGGCATATTAGTGAAACGGTTACTCAGTACTTTGAGCGACATTTGCTTTAAACCTCAGGCATTTAGTTTTGTTACCCTGCTGAACGTGGGAGAGTGGACACCATGTTGATATCATTTTCCTTCAGAAAGAAGATTGTAATAGTCTAATAAGATATTGTAAAAAGTTACAGGGAAAAAAGCCATTCCATTGTATGAAAAACAGTCTACAAGGGAAAAAGCAAAAAGTCAACTTAAACAGGTCTGGCTGCTCAAGCAAGTTCACCCTAAAGCAGTCCATATAATGCTAAATGGAATATCCAAAAACCATTTAATGTCAGACAAGATCTCTCTGAAGGCTCTTGTTGTGAAAGTAGCAAAGGTTTGACTCCCATCTAAAGTATTGAGGGAGAAAACTTGTACTTTTGCTCTCTTGAGGAAAAACACCAGTACTTCCTGAATAAAGTTCTTTGATAAATCCAAAATATTTTTTTGTTTTCGACACAAGAACATGGAACATGTTTGATATCAACCAAAGACCTCATACTGTGTGGCAGTGTTCAGCTTTGAGCATGCTTTGCTGCAGCAGGACCCAGCAAAATCTTTATTCCCGAATCAACAATTAATACCACTATCAGAGGAGCTAAAAAAAAATGGAGCCAAAGAATTGGAGTTGAAATAGAGCTCGACACAATGGCCCAAAGCATATCAACCTAGGACTGACGAAGGACTATGAAATGGAAAGTCCTGGGTTGAGTCAAATCCCAGACCTTGATCTCATGTAAATACATTTTGGTAAAATTAAGTATCGTTTTTGTAGGGAATCAGTAAATAAGTCAAGTAGCATAAGGGTGATTCCTCATTATACTCATTAGACTTGCCAGTCATTTATTTTATCCATATTATAGAATTATAGGCACTACAAATAAATTACTATAACTGTGGCTTTGAATAAATATTTCTACAATCCACTCACATACTGACCAGAGTCCACCAAAATCATATTTGAAATTTCCTGTTTTTTCAATGTTTGGTCAATGAGACCATGCACCTAAATGACAAAACATAGCCTAAACAAGATAAACAAGACCACAGCATCTTAGATTTACAATATGTGTTGGGAACTTTCTACTTTTGCTTTATACCAAGAAATAACCCTTTGTTACAGAATATCACCTAACCAAAACACAAGGTTACTGTAACAGTTCCAGAAACATTTAGAAAACTTTACATTTATGTTTGTGATGACACACTGATCAGATAGATGACATTTGCTGGTTGTTAAGAAGACTCCATTTTACCTACCGTATTAGTATTAAATTTCCCTTTGGGATAAATAAAGTATTTTTGAATTGAATTGTCCTCCTCCCTTCGGGTGACAGCAACATAAACTTGGATTCTTTTCAGGTTTTTGTGTCCAAGGTATAACAGAAACGTGTGCCAAGTCTAGGTCTCTTGATTATCATAAAAAAATGGATCAGTCACATTTAATGTAAAGGGACCAATAGCTGTTCTTCAAATCATTTGTTCCTCAACATCAGATTACCCTCTTCCTTTTTAAATGTAGTAAAAAGGATGGATTCTTATATTTTTTTGCAACTAAAATGTAGGATAATTGCTTTCGAGATATTGTTATCGGGGGTGCCAATGGATATGGCCCGCTCTCTGTAGTGTTTGAAAATTCATATGATGGTTTCAGCTGTGATCATCAAAGATGCTTTCGATTTAGCCAAAGAACCTTGAAAAAGATTTTGCATAAATCCAGATAAATGGCATAGAGTTCCTAGTGTGAATCATATTCGACATTCCCTTGATTCATATTCAGCCTTGTTTGTCAGCCAGTAAAACCACTGCACCACTCCAGAGTTATTAAGGCTACATTGATGGGCCTGTTTCTAAGTACATGCAGATGCCTTCTGCAGCACTGAAGCAAAATGAAGTGACAAGGTACAAAATGACTTAAGAATATTGTTCCCAGCCGTACCCACTGGCGCACACAATGTCAAACGAGGTAACTAACATGTTTTTTACAACACTACGTGTTGAAAGGGAGGTCATAAGGTGTCCACAGAGCCCGGTTGTTATGGTTTAACAGCTCAGCTGTGGTATCTTTACAGTTTGTCTTTAATTATGAACGTTTATTAGGCCGAAATCCCTCTGAAGTAACAAAACCAGTTTCAGTCTTTGTAGTCTACCACCTGCTATCATCTCAGGAAGAGGTTTTTAAATATATGTATTAAGAATAAAGCAATTTCTTTTTTTTTTTTTTTTTTACCTAACCTCTCTACCTCTTTTCCTGCCATTTTTCCCTCTTTCCTGGCAGTACAGTGTGGTGGGCAGATTGATAGACGAAGTCTGTGGGTTTGTTAGACAGTCTAATCAATCAACATCTCACAAAACCACCGGCTAATTAACTTACTCTCCAGCTGCTGAGGGACACGAGAAAGACAGGCAAAAGAAAGGAGAAGATAGGTGCGCTAAAACAGAAAGATAAAGCGAGACAGAGGCTAAATTCAAGTGCAGCCGAGCTCTTCCCCTCTATGTGACAGAGTGAGAGACGAGAAGGAGATGGATGGAGATTAGAAGGAGACAGAAGAAGGAGAAATGATATGAAGGAGAGAGGGTGACCGATAACACGAATGGCTCTTTAACAGGGATCCTTGGCCCAGGTCAGACATAATCGGCAGAGGATAGTGAGCTGGACAATCATCGATCAACAGGCTGCAAAGTCTTTGCCAGCCGCAGCTGAAATATTAAATCCAAGGAAAGCTTGGCTGGCACGTGCTTGGTGTTGAAGAGGAAGGTTTAGACTGCTGTGGCAGGTTCAGTCCTCTGTAGGTAGGAGTTCTTTGGTCCCATGATCCTACCATTGATCCCTGGAAGAAGAAATAAATCTTGTCTCAGCCACCCTCCCAGATTGAGGTCAGAGTGCTGGGTTAGCAGAAGCTGGAAGAAATACAGGGACCCTTGGGGACTCTGAAAAGTTTCCAGTGCAGCTGAAACCCTGGTCTAAACCTTAAATTACAGCTAAACCTTCTCTCTATGTGCCACCAAATGTTACAATTGTTGTCAGTAGAAACAATGACGCAAATTGATTTCATTTTGTTTCTTATTGCTTCAGAAACACGACGGCCAGTTCACAGTGATCCAGCTGGTCGGCATGTTGCGTGGCATCGCCTCAGGTATGAAGTACCTGTCAGACATGAGCTACGTTCACAGAGACTTGGCAGCTCGAAACATCCTGGTCAACAGCAACTTGGTGTGTAAAGTGTCCGACTTTGGCCTGAGTCGAGTTCTGGAGGACGACCCAGAGGCTGCATACACTACAAGGGTAAGACCTGCTCACATTCTGCAACCAACCAAAACAAGCTGGGTGTTTATCACTTGAAAAAAATGCAATAGTGCCAGGTGTGTAGAAAAATTTTAAATTGTCCATTTTTGGCATCAAGCATTTCTTATAAATAGTTCAGTTTTAAGGTGGACCCAGATGCTAAACTGTGAGGCTTAATTGGTTTCTTTTAATAAAAAAATATAGACAACGAGCATCAATCATTTTAAATCAAAAGTGCCACTGAGCAGTGTTACCAGCATACCCCCATCGTATGACCACTGTAAGCCTCTTTACGTCACGTCATGTCAACTTTCAAGTTTCTGCTTGTCGAGGTGTTCACAATCATGGCTTACCTGGTGGGTTTTGACGAAGTTTCGACATCATTGCTGTTTACAGTTTGAATCGGAGCCAGTGAAAGTAAGAGTTTATAGTTAGGTCTGGTTTAGACTTGATTTTGAATAGTAGTTTAGAATAATACATTGACAGACTCTGGCAGACACAAATCTGCACACAACAGGCCTCCACTAATTTACAACATATATTTATTATCAAAGTTTTTTAATGAATACAAATGTTGGTCACATGTATTTTAAAAAGGAGGACTTTTTCTATACTTGCGGTCTACTCTTTTGTTAAAAGAGTAATTAGACACAAGCAGAGCATGCAATGAGCACATGAACATATCCCTGCCGATCTGATTCATTTCTCCAACTACCATCACTTGATTGATTTGGATGAGCTCAGAGTCAGGGTAATGAAGCCCATCCGCAGCTGTGGAAGGATAACAGAAGGATAACAGCACATCTGTCTGCTCTGCTACACCATGCGAGTGTCCTATAGGATGTGCACACCTGGGTAGGACAGACCTCCTCTGTGTTACTGCTCCCTGTGGAGTCCACTGTACTGTGAGTGGTTTAATTATAGCGTTCCTGATGTGCATTCAGTGGCATGCGAAACACGGGCTGCATTTAGTAGCATTTATGACTTCAATAAAATATATCATTTATTCCCATAGATTTTTCTCAGGCTCTGGCCCACAGTTCAACTGTGTCAGTCGGGCTCAAGTCAGTTTGGGCTTTATGCTTCCTTCTCATTTCTCAATTTACAGTAACATTTACAATAACATAAGCTACTCTCATTTCTCATAGCAATCCAACAAAAGTACCCCTTCAAGCTGCATCAAATGTGTGTGTCGGGTTTTGGTCATTTGTTCCGAAGTGGTTCAATGATTCATGAGGCTAATTCCAGCACAGATGCATGAAAACCATTTGCTTAAATAGTACTAGGAAGAGAGTGAGAAGGGAAAGGCAGGCAGGTGAGGCAATCAGGAGAGAAGTGGACACAGCTGAGGAGGATCAAGATAATGAGCTGAGGAAGAGGGAGAATACTAAACTGAAAAGAACTTGGAGGAAACCAATCAAGAAAAATGTGTAACTAGTTCTCCAACAAATAACTAAAGATTACAACAGGAAACATTAAACAGGGCTTATAAATAATAAAACCAAGAAATGCCAAATAATAGCAGAAAACAAAATGGACTGATATTGCAGATATTAGAAATACCAAATAATGTAAGAAATAAAAGAATACTCTAAACAATAACCCTACATATAGAGGAAAAAAACAACTCCCTAAAATTTTTACATTGATGCAGTGATCAGTCTTTAAAGACTGAGGCATCTTCCTCAGCCCTTTGTGGGACTGAAGAAACTCAAACATCAGTGAAGCAAACCACTCTGGAGTTGCTCATCAAAATTGTCCACAAGGAGATAGCATTATTCATATTCATAAGTAAAGTTAGGGAAGTTATTCTTAATGTGGCATTAGCATTGCCCTAGGAGGAGTGGATCAGCCGCTGACAGCTCTGTAGCAATCACACACAAACTCCCACTGATGTCAATAGACCTAGATGAAGAGCTGCAGGCACTGATGGAGGAGGGTAGAAAAGGCAGAGATGGGGATAGGAAAGACAGAGGAGACAGAGATCCAGGGAGGAAAAGGGGAGAAAAGATGAGGGAGGGGAAGAATAGTGATCCAAGGAGAGCAGTTAAGAGAAAAAAAAGATAATAGTGGGTAGGGGCAGGCAGGATGGTTGTGGAAACAAAAGTACGTTGCCGTACAACTTGGCAGCTTTGTCTTTCATTTGACTTTCACCAAGCTGAGGTAGTGAATTCTCCAGTAGGTGGTGCAGAGGCAGCTGCCGCATGTTAAAAAGCTGAGGAGAGCCTATAGAGGTATGATGTCTATGTGCGTCAGAGTAAACCAGTTAGGGTGGGGGTGTCTATACGGTGGGGGGAGGAGGTGGGGGGGGGTGTATGGGATCCTTTTTGATCTGTGTGTTAACAACAAAGGCAGGGGGAGCTTGGGGAGTTTAT
The DNA here is from genome assembly GCA_034780135.1 of Jordanella pulchra. Lineage (NCBI taxonomy): Eukaryota > Metazoa > Chordata > Actinopteri > Cyprinodontiformes > Cyprinodontidae > Jordanella > Jordanella pulchra. The sequence goes on from JAUZNJ010030422.1 coordinate 12,447, forward strand.
CCCAAATACTGTTTGCATACACCCTCTATCGCGACACCTCTCTCGCTTGTCAGAACATGTGGCTGTTAGAACCAAGGTTTGGCATTTTCTATAAACCCAAAAAAAAACACTACCATTATTACTGAAGTTTTATTCCTACCGTTTTAAACATGGAAAAAGCTCTAGATTTTACGATATCTGAACCTACTGTAACTGGGAATTTACTCTATGTTTCTACAGTATCTAAATTGAGGGGCGGTTCTCATTTCTGTATCGCTTGTAATGTAAGCATAAACATGCTGCAAAAAGAAGAAGGCAAAATATGCTTTCTTTAGTGTGTACATTGTAGGTTATAATACAAAGGCAGGTCAAACTTCAGATTGCAAGAACACATGCTGAATAAAATCTAAAGCCTATTTACTATTGCTCTGTTTAAATTACCAGCCATTTCTTACCTCACAAAATTAAATCATAGGATATTATTTTAAAATTTTAGGCTTTAAGAATACTTTGGTAGTATATTCTATAAGTAAATACAAAAAGAAGTCATCCATAAAAAGTAAGGTTCTTTATATATGATAATTTTTGATTTAGTTTGATTCAACTGCAATTTACTGCAGGACAAAACTCAAGTGAGCCTTCCAAAACGTAGCTTTACTGCACTCCAAGGTGTGAATTGCTCAATTCTGGGATAGTTTGTTGTGTTGGGAAGGAGCTGAGACTGCTAAACCAACAAAAAAAGAAGGAGAGAGAAAGAAAGTAAGGTTATGCTTAGAATACCTCATCAACCCCATGTTGATACTGTATGTTCTCATTTTCAGGTTGAATTTGGCCTAAAAAAGACAAGATTACATACTTGGAAGCATTTATACTCTTCAGTTTTAGCAACTTTAACTTTATTCTGTTTATGTCTTTGCCTTCCAGGGAGGAAAGATCCCCATTAGATGGACAGCCCCAGAGGCCATCGCCTATAGGAAGTTTACCTCAGCCAGCGATGTTTGGAGTTATGGTATTGTCATGTGGGAGGTTATTTCATACGGGGAAAGACCATACTGGGAGATGTCCAACCAAGATGTGAGTCCAAAACCTGCACAATACAAACAAACCTTTGATGTATTTTCATTGGTATATTTCTAAAATACCAAATGCACTCATCCAGAGTAATCCAATATCAATACATGTCTATCTCCATCCCTGTACAGGTGATAAAAGCAATAGACGAGGGTTATCGTCTTCCTGCTCCTATGGACTGCCCAGTGGTGTTGCACCAGCTCATGCTGGATTGTTGGGAGAAGGGGCGCAGTGACCGGCCAAAGTTTGGACAGATTGTCACAATCCTGGACAAGCTGATCAGAAACCCAGCCAGTCTCAGAGAGCTGGCCAACAGCTCTGTGTGGTTAGTAAAACAGACAGTTTCACAGATGTGATTTTCTGATAGCTGGATAGGGGTATGGGGGAGAGTACAGATTCAATGTTAAAAAAAATCTTTAGAAATTTGTAAACAACAACTGTAATTTTTCTAATATATATTCTATTCTTTAATGTTGTTTTTCTACATAATAACTAGTTCTGAAAGTTGCAAATGAAAGAATATAAGTTTGGGGGCTGGCATGTTTTCCCTCTACTTGTTCAATTTAGACTTTCTGAATCCCCAGCTGAATTGCACGCATTGAGAGAATATCATTATTTTTACATTTACATTTTACACCTCAGGCGCTTAGTTGATGTTCAGAATCAGTGCAGCATACAAAAAATATTTTTCAGAGACAAACGCTCTAAACATAAAGTGGAGAAAACACAAAGCTCAGCACAAGGTAACAGACAACAAAAGCTGAAAAAATGCTTGGTTAATCCCCAAGAGAGTTTAGAAAAGACTAAATGAACTGCAGGCCCAACAGTATTACATTAACAATATGGAATATTGCAGTACAGATATAATACAAGAAAATACAACCTCTAATTTAAACATTTGATATTTATGTTCTGGTCTATAAAAGTCAAACATCAAGTTTAACTTATTTGCCACAGATTCCTGCATATGTTTAATAATTAAACAAAACTAAACCTTTTTTTAGTTTGTTTTAACCCAGGATACTTTCAAAGCACATAAACCCAATCATTCAAAGGGCCATGTACCTTATTAATGTGCTTCTATTTGCATTCCATAAATTATTTTCAAGGATTTATATAAATTAATGAACATTAAGATAATTCTAAGCAATTCATAATGAATGGTTTTAGGCAATTAACTCCAAAGTTTGTCTAAGGAGCGAAGACTGCAAATATAGTAGGAATATATATATATATATATATATATATATATATATATATATATATATATATATCTAGTAGTTTTTTGTTGGAGTTTTTT
>JAUZNJ010030423.1:0-14795 GCA_034780135.1 Jordanella pulchra
CCATCACATTTAGCTGAACTGCACCAATTCTGTCAAGAAGAGTGGTCAAACATTCGACCTGAAGCTTGCCAGGAGCTGGTGGATGGCTACCAAAAGCGCCTAGTTGCCGTGAAAAAGGCCAAGGGACGTGTAACCAAATACTAATGTTGCTATATGTATATTTTTGACCCAGCAGATTTGGTCACATTTCAGCAGACCCATAATAAATTTATGAAAGAACCGGCAGAGCTAATAAATTCCATGGTGCATTAAAACTATGACAAAGAGATAAGAGATCTTACTGTAAATTTGTTAATTCTGCTGATTCTAGTGTCTGGCTATGAGAAGATAAAGGAGATTTATTTTTAAATCTAAACCAATGTAGGGTTTGTAGGGGCACTAAGTAAACCTAATGATATTTTTATCTTTGCTTGATTCTTGGTTTGCACAAGATATACATTGTATAAGGAATTAAATATCAACACAGTAAAACTAAAAAAAAAAATAAAAAAAAAAATCAGGTGTTAAAAACTCAGATGCACCCCATTTTCCTCTAAGTAGACTATTAACAACTATACTGGTGTAAATCTATACCATAGTGTAAATCTGCTCGAGTTAATCATGAAGATTTTGACAGACATGCAGTGCAACTTTCACTCTATATGGCCAGTGTCTGAGAGGTTTTCTTGATTTTGACCCTAAAATGAGTCAAAGTAACTCTGAGAAGTTGACACAGGTTATAGAGTAAATCTTACATTAATTTGGAGTAGGACCAAATGTTATCTGAACTAGAGTCAGATTCAGCTCTGTGGGTGTTAAAGTAACACTTTGTTCTTTACTGTGTAATTATGTTATTAAAGCAAAGCTTATAGGACAAGTTTGTTTAGCTTAACAAAGATGACCTCTTTAGTTTTCTGGACGATCCAAAGCTTCCAAAAATTTGGCTGTACATACTTGTAAATAGTGATGTGTGGAGACATGGGTCTGTTTAATCTGGTGTTTTTAGCCCAAAACTTGTTCATCTCCTCCTTAGCTGTGGTTCCCATTGGAGCAGCACTGAAAGGAAGAAAAAAAGATTATGTAAACAAAAGAAGTCAGTAGATTTGTGGACATTAATTGTGCACTGATCATTTATACACATCTTAATTTTGGAGCATTCTTAGGTGAGATATAGAGATTTCTAATAATGCATAGGCTTTGAACAATTTTAAAATTAATAATCCCTATATTTCTTTAAAATATTTAATACTTAAAGAGCTTAAACAAGACCCAGTGTTTTCAGAGGGAACACCAAACAGGAACACCATTTCCTTTCATTTTCATTTTAGTATGAGGAAGCATCATCAGTATTTAACACTATCGGTAAGAGGGACCAGAGGGAAAAGGCAGGACATATGGGTGCAGAAGTCCTTTGATAAAACCTCATGCCTGTCAACCAAAAGCCTAAAAGAATCTTAGAATGCATTTTAAAAATAAGAAAGGCAGCGTAGTTGCATCAAGAATGGAGTGGCAACTTGGAGGATGTTGTCAAAAAATCTGAGGCTGCATTTTATTCAGTTTGGAGACATTCGCAAGGATTTTATGCCAAGAAGTGTTTATTGTGCATTGCAATAATACAACCATGAATGAATAATAAATTCCAGGGCAAGTACTGATAGGACAGGTCTTAGTTTGGCAAAGTGTCACATGCTACACAGGAAGGAACTTGTATGTTCATCAAAAATAAAATCAGAGTCAAAGGCTGCAGTAAGGCTCATGCAGATGATTTGTAGAAGAAAACTATTTACAAACATAAAGAAGTAGCTTTTAGAGCTGCAATATCGAGGAATAGTCTCAGTCAAAGAGGCTATTGTAATAAAGTTAATTCATGTGGATTATTAAACAAGCATAGAACTTACTGTCTATAGAGGACATGGTAATGAGGTTTGGAGAGGGAGACACCTTGACGGGCAAATGTCCTGGAAAGAAAAAAAAGAAATGTCCCATTAATGTTGTTGGAAACTTCCTGTCTTTGGCCAAATGATGAAGAAAAGAATTACAAACAACATGCCTTTAAATTATTTTTTATAGGACAACTAAAACGTATTCATTCTTGAGGTACAACAGTTAATTTATTTTTATGCAGCCAACCCTGCTTTCAGCTATTCTGTTTCAAATTAATATTGTAACGTGTATGAAACAAATAACGATTAGGTAAAAGATCGCTTTGAAACTTAATTAAGAAGATAATACTTATTATGGAGAAACAAAAAAAGCACGTCTTTATTCCATGTAAATATATCCATTTTATAAGAAGAGCTAATTAAAGTTGAGCAGTAAAATGGAAACGCGTTTAAAATTCCAACTATTATACAGCGTAGGGTTTTAATACTTCTTCTGAGTTTACACAGATGGAAAAGCTTTCTCAAACAATCCTATAAAGGAACCCAGACAAACATTGAACTTAGAAGCATTCAGGCTACATAAAGAAAACAACCCGTTAGAAGCACCTGGCTGAATAATAATGGACTTAACCTCCATCTCATCATAATAAAAAGCGTAAAAATAGGAAAACACAATCGTTTTAAACGCTCGTTGGCAATATTCAGAGTCAAAGTCCATAATGTGAGTTTTCAATGTCCCTGGAAACATTTAGCATTAGCCCGTGAGCTAAAACCATGTCGCATAACATTAACGCCAAAACATTCAGTATAACCGAAAATCAGAGGATTCATTTCAGAAAAGTGTCCTCACGAGCAACGAGGTGAAAACTATGTTATTATTAGAGCCAAGAAAAACAAACTACGAAAAACCGCTGCTTCTCAGCTCAAAGTTACAGATGACAGACATACTGACCTTAGAAGTAACGCCATGTTTGGCAGGCGGAGAGCGGAAATGACGATGCGGATGTTGTTGTTCCTGGAGGGTTGTTTTAAAATAGCTGTTTCAAAACCCCACCAGGCAGAAATGAAAACACAAAAACTGTTCTTTATGCAGGTTTTAGTAAATAGTAATAAAAAAATGTTATATAAATAGATAAATTATAAATCACTGTTTTAAAATATTGTTATTTTCAAACAAATAAATAAATGATAATTATGATGATTATAATATAATTGTAATCTCCTATAAGCATGTATTTAGTTTTTGATCACATTTGAGTCAAGGGATCCAGGAAAATATATATTTTTTCCCTTACAATTACAAAAAAAAATCTAACGGAACATTAGGCATTAAACTTTATTAGTTTAGCATATAAAAAATAAGGATCTTTTAAAAGGATATAATACTTTAATCTTCTAATCATAATTTTATACATAACTCTCATTGTGTTGTCCTTTCATAGAGGCTGAATAGGTCAGAAGGATTAAAAGTGGACTCCTACCATCTTGTAACAACCGCAATCTCAAAAATCTCTATTGTATTCACACCAGAACTATTATTAAATCTTCAAATCACGAACTGTTGTTCTTGAAGGCTTGGTCTGGGAGTCTCGGATGTGCCCTGAAACACCAAAATCAAATGACAAGACCTCAAGCAGGGGTGAAAAATCTGTTGTGCATGTGCAAAGTTATTTGCACATGTTTTGATTTAAGCAAACCTTTTTAACATATAGGCCCAAAGAGTGTATGTTCTGCTGGTTCAGTACTAATAGCTTCAAACATTTTAGAAGAACCTAACCTTGAAGAGTTTAAAGGTCTCAAACCATCAGCAAATAACATTTAAAGGTTAAATTAATATGCATTATTTACACACTAAGTGTTTTTAAAGGGTGTTGGAGCTGCAGCAAGGGTGATTAAACTGGATCCAAGCTAATATATGAATGTGGAGCCCATCTGGGTTTGTTTCTGGCTGGAAAGGGTAAATGGGGTGAGTAAGACAATGATTTTGAGTGCATCTATTTCTCTTGTGAAATGAAAAGACTGCTAATCATATTGTTTAAGCAACAACACTTAACAGCTCCAACAGTGACAATTAAATGACTATGGTGAAATTAAGTTAGCTGACTTTTTCCCTGTTGTTAAAATTGAATAACTTCAAGCTAGTAAAGTTCTTTGTTTGCATTATGCTTCTAATTGAGGTGATTTTAGAAAATTAGAAGAAATTAGAACAATCAAAAGGAAAAATGTATTCCCACGTAACAAAGAACTTTTCCACCCGGGTAGATTTAAGCTTTCATTTGTGCAAACCACATCAAACTATGGTCATTATGTGTAGTTTTTGCTACTGGTGTCCCTGAGCACAACATAAGTACCCAACTCAAAGGACAACCAGTCTTAGACCTTTAGCATAGTATTTATTTTCTGCTGTATATAGAGATTGCTCTGGAATTTCTCTAGTAATTGGAAACATTTTAAGCATGATTGCTTCTTTGAGAAAAAGAGCAGCCTTAAAGAGGATGAGTCCTAGATGATGAAGAGTTCAAACATCTAAGAAAGTCTATGTAGGGAGAAAGAAAGCTAATTTATCAGAAATATTTTTTGTTACAACTTTTAATGACATTTTTGTGACACTCCAAAAATCATTGGTGTATTTATAAAGGAGAGGTCATACCCTTGACCCATCGATTCCCTTTTACTGGGTAGAATTCCATTCACAAAGGTCACTATTTCTTTCCACTAACTAACGTTTAGTTGGGTCATTTAGTGTGTTGAAAGAAAGGTGTAAAAAAAGTGCAATTTTTTTTATTACATTACCAACATATCAAATTAACAAATATTTCAGGCACCAAGTAAAAACATTTACTAAACATTTAAACTATTTATTATCCTGAAAGATAATGCATGCAGGAAGGCTAAACATCACTTACCATGCATAGTTAATGAATCCCATTAGTAATGTTATATCGCATTCAAAATCTTTCTTTATTTTACAATATCAACAGAGCATATCTCCTGTCTTTGAAAACTTTTATGTAGCAATAAGTAATAATGTATTGTACACAAAAAAGTCTTATAATAAATCTATCAATTCATTAAAAGACGTTTTTGTGAACTCATTCTCATACTTTTCCATTCTTTCCGCTATTTAAGATATTTCACATATCTAAAGAGTCAAGGAGATTTTTGTATATTTTTCAAAATTAGGATCTATTTAGCATTAATCAAAAGTAAGTACACTTTTATTAGTAATTATTGTAAATGGAGCCTATGTGAAAATTCAAGCCTCGGCGACAGAACACAGCTGACCCTCATCAACCACTCACCACGCCCCCTCGCAACCATGCTGGACCAGCGTACTGCGCCGCACCAGCCAATCGTCATTCTCGGATCCTTTCCTAAAGACGTCTCAGATCTTCCTGCTCATCAGCCGCGCTTGACCCACCTCCTCCTTCATCTTGACGGAAACATAACTGGCTCTCTCAACGTTCCTTCATCCCAAGGCTCCGCTCTGCTGGTGAAAGCCTCATTTTCTATTCAAAAATAGGCGATATAAGGATAAAACAATAAAAAAAATATATTATGGAAAAACCCTACAGAAAATAGCGATGCCTAACCTGTAATCTGGAACTTTAGGGAAGAAGATGGAGGGATGGAGTTGTAGATCTGATATTCCCAGCTATATCCATCCACAGATCTGGCATATTAAGCCAAATTACCCTTTTTCTATAATTTTACTGATTTTCCAGGAACCCTGATAAACAAAAAAGTTTATCCTCAGACCTTAACATACTACATCAGTAAAATTAGCTGTGAATAAATACCATATAGGTTAACAGGTCATACATTTATTATGGGTTATTGGAACTTTTAAATTAGCTAGTTTGGATCATTTAAACACTAAGAGCCAGGCAAACATTTAAGCATAGATTTTTTTTATATGACACTTCAAACTAATAAAACTTTTATATTTATATGACTTCTAGACCCTATATTTAAAGGATGAGATGTTGTGGACAAAATTTTAAAGAAAAGGAAATAAAAGATGTTTAGAAGTGACCTGTATGTGAAGGGTCACAGCTGGTGATTTTTATTCACTGCAATTGTATAGAAATAAACGGAAAAGAAAATAGACAACAAAGCATATTTAGACTGTAAATCATTTTATTTTGAAACTTTCCATCAATGAAAATATTGCCGTTTATTTTTTCAACCAGAACGGCCAAAAATACATAACTATAGTAAGAGTTTACATAAAGCACAAAAGTTTACAAGAACGTCATCCTGCTGTTGACGTTTTATGATAAAACAGGAGAAAGGGAAAAACTCACAATCCTATTTTCAGCAGTATTTTATGATAATCAGATTTGTGAACTGATCCATGCAATATTACATCTGACAGACACACACGCAGTTTCACATTCACAAAGCCCAGAAGTAAAACACACACATACGCATACAATACAAACTGACATTTTCTGAATGTTAATAATACGTCTCCTGCTCCACCCAACCTGGAAGAAATGAAGAGAGGGAGGGAGAAAAGAGAAGAAAAGTGTCAGGGAGCAAAAAAAAAGACAAGCGAGCAGGTTTCATAATAACTCATTGTATCACTCTATTTGTATTCATCTCATTGCCTTTCTCTCCATACATTTCCAAATGAATCCCCTTATAACTCAGTCTGATCAGCAGCCCGTGACACACAGATTAACAGAAATGATTAACTGTCAGCATGGATTGCATTTGTCTGCCTACGTCTTGGCCCTCATCAGCTGAGATGCAGTGGCAGGGAGCAGATTTTCAGCCATTGTAAGGCACCCATATCGTGAACATGATCTTCAGAGCATATCTCAAGAGTCTTCATCAACCAGCTTTAATTTCCTCTCTAATGATTTAGCATTGGCTCTCTTGATGGGTGATCAGGTAAATTTATTTCCTGGCCTGAGTCTGAGATATTAGATATTTGCTCAATGGCAAACAACATATCCTCCAAGCTTTGTTCTACTCAGAATGATACCACAAGATCTAACTGGTTAGCCACAAAAAGAATATTCAGCTTCCTTCACCATTAACCAATCACATCAAAGCGCCCCAGGGTTGCCATCGTCAGTTTACAATCTCTAATCAACGGCATAAGTGTGATTAATTTTGTCGTTAATTTCAAATTATTGAACCCATCTGTTTCCCGGATAGAATAATCATAAAATTAACAACAAATTGAGTGTTTTTTTAAAACAAAAGTTGGATTTATTGTGTATTTCTCTAATTTAACAGGGTCAAAAATAAAGGTTTAGCTCCATAGCCATACAGCCATCTGAGTGTAAGAGGGGGCTTTACATCCCACTGGTTTGAGTGGGTGTAAACCAAAGAAAAGGCTTTCTCTGAAATAATTAATAAAAAAATGCTTCTAGAAACAGATGCGTTTTTAAATATTTAGAACACTGCCCCTATTGTCAGGCATGGTGGTGGCCGCATCAAACCAGTGAACTGTTTTACTCCCAGTGGTGCTGCCACATTACAGGAAGTGGGGAGTGTAAAATATCTGCCTGAAATTATCTTACCAAATCACCATCCTTAACCTTATTAATATGGACTATGCATAGAAGCGGGGTTAGTGTCAGAACAGAAAGCAATTTACATGAACTTATTCATATTCTGATGAAATGAAGCAGTCAAATACCAAACTACAATTACACCAGAAACTACTGAATAAAATAATGAGTGTGAGGTTGAGGTAGAGCTCCTAAGAACATTTAATCAAATATCAAATAATGTTAACGCCCAAATTATTTAAACCACTGGCTGATTTAGCTTTAAAGTAGTTTTTTTCTCAGTGTTTCTTTTGAATGATAGCAATACCAGCATTTTGGAGGGGCCAGATTCAAGTCTTTACTAGTATCTGATAGAGGAAGCTAGAAATTAGGGTGATGGAAAAGAGGCCCTCAGCTTGTAAATACTTTGTCACCAAAGAAGACCTGCAGTGATACCAGTTGAAATATACAAAAAGCTGGTAAGGCTTATTACTTTTTTATCTGAACATTTAAGGGGTATGAATACTTTTAGACTCAACAGTATATATGTAGAGGAAAGCTACTGTAGCTTCAAAGTAACAAACCTAGTTCTTGTTTTTTTTTACTCCTTTCACATTGGATTTTGATCAATTCCCCATTCCAGAAAAGGAATATTTCAAGTAAATAGTGAGAAGACCTAACATTCCTGGTCACACTTCTCACCAGAACCGTATAGTGATAGGCAAACCTCTGAAGACAAAACATGTATTCTTCAGTTTCTGAAGGCAGACAAAATGGAACTGATATGATTTCTACCTCGCCCAAAAAGCCTTGACATCCATCAAAAAGCCTTAATGACCGGGGACATAGCAGAGCAAGGGTCAGCATTCTGCAACCCCAGATAGATGGAAAAATGTGAGAGGTAAAAAAAAAAAAAGAAATAAATCTTAACTCGGCTAAGTTTGCTTTGAAAAGTCTGCATTCAGCTCAGGATGTCAGCAGAAAAGATCTGCTTGTTTTTTTTCTTTTGCTTTGTTTTTTTATTTTCTTTGTTTATCCCAAAGATGCAACTGTGGACTTAAAAAAGTTGCTTGAAATTCTTGAGAAAATATGGTGCATAGACAGCAGTTGGCTGAGGTTTCAGATCAAATTAAATTCAACTGGAACACGGACATTTAAATTTCATCGTCAGAGATTGTTTAGAATCCATTATTTTATGCTTCATTTATTAAATAAAAATTCCTGAGCAAACTGCCCTGAAAGCAGTACATTTATATGCTGCTTTGTTAGAAATCAAACCGAGGAGACAAACAGTAATCATTCAAGTGTTGCAGAGGCAGCAGCTTTCAAAGCCTGAGAATTGTTCAGTATTGAATGGATGGCATTCTGCTAGATGTCTGATAGTTTTCAGCTGCATTACCCAGCATTTGGCCTACAGTTTCTTTTTTTCAGCTTGGATTAATAAGAACTTTCAAATGGAAACAGATTTCAGATCCTGTTTCACAATGCACCCTAAAATTAATAAAGGTCCCATTCATTCATATCTGGGAATAAAGGTAGGTTACCCCCTTTGCTTTTTCACATGATGGGAATTTTCAATAAGACAGCTGCAACCGATGCATAGTGTTCTTGGATGCGAACCAGTTCTTTTTTGCATTCCAGAAAACTAAAAGCTGACATCAGTCACCTATAAATGTAACTAATTTCTCAGCAATTCATGTCTCAGTTTTGTCATATTACTTATTCATCTTGGTTCAAAGTCTAAACAATAAAATATGAAGAGAATGCAGACAGATCTACTTGATTGGTTGAAGAATTGTTCCAGTTTTAGAAACCAGGAAAAAAAAAAAGAAAAATTCAGTGCTTCAAATAAGTATTTGAGCCTTTTATTTTTTGTTTTATTTTTTTAGGATGGCTTACTTAAAGAAAAAGCAGAATCTGCTAATTTTACAGTAGTTTCATTTTGATTAAGACAAAAATGTCATTGAGGGGATAATAAAACCAGAGTTCTCACAGCCAGAATCATTTTCTTTAGTTCCAACCTCTCCCCTACCATCAACAGATCCAAGAGCTGTCAAAGGATGTCAGACAAAAGATAATACATCTCCACAATACTGGATGGGCTCTGAGAAGATCAGCAAAAGCTTTTGGAATGATTTGGGAGAATTAAAGAAATATGAAAAGATCATCAGTCATACTTGGTCTGGAGCTTCAAAAAATGTAAGAATGGGGTGAAAATGATCCTGATAAAGGAGAGAGTTTACCTCTGCTATACAGCAAGAGCTTAATGATGATCGGAAAACAATAGGAACACAGTCACCAAGATCACCTGCAGTAAATCACTATAATGCAGTGGTGTAAAATCTCTTATCTTACTTATAAAGTGTAGAGACTTGCCTTTGGTTTCCCAGTAAACTTCTAAATTATTCAGAGGAGGCTTGGGGAAAATCTGCTGTGGTCACATGAGACTAAAGAAGTTAAGATCTTTCTTATCATCTCAACCTGCCATGTTGGAGGAAGGTAGTGAATATGACCCAAAGAACGCCATTCACACTGACAGGCACAGAGACACTGCTTCAGGGATTATATTCTACTAGGTGTACAGGGTGACTTGATCCCATAGAGAGATATCAAATGGTGTGATTTATTGTGAAATCTATGAAAACACCAGCGATGGGATATATGTTATAGTTATGGAGTGGTCGAGTATATTACGCTGGTGGTCAAAAAAAAAAAAATCTGAAAATTAAACAAGGGAGCTGAAACCTTGTCAAGAAGCAGCCAAATAACCTAAAGGTTTTAGAGAGCGTCGTTGGAGAAAAGTTTTTTTTTTTTATCTCCCCTGAGATACATAAAAACACAGTGACCAGCTACAGAAAATGTTTAAGGGGTTTGCTTTCCAACTGAAGGTTTTTTTGGTTGCTGTTTTTTTTTTTTTTTTTTTACAAAGTTTTAATTCTTAAGTCAGTGAGTAACATGCAAATCTTAGTAACTTGTACATGATGTTTTCTCTCAGATTTGTTTATTATTCTGTCTCCCTGAATTTAAATCACCATAATATGTAAAGAAAGTACCTTTCTTTCCAAATTGTGAGCAAACCTGAGATTTCAGCAAAGAATAATATCCTTTCACCCACTTTAAATCATAGCTTGGCACATCTATGAGCATTCAGATAAGTGTATTTTGTAAAGAGCTTTGTGTTGTTAAACTATAACTGCTCTGGTTGGTAATGACAAGTGGTGGTTTTTAAATCAGATTAATTTTACAGGAGGGCTGCTAATATGAAAGCTTTTATAATTATAGTCTGAGTAAAAAAAAAAAATTAATGGTCAGATAATGTAATAAGCAATTAGACACTTTCAATCTAAGTTATAGGATCCATTGCACTTATTAGCCCCATTGGTGCAGATATGTAAAGAAATTACACATTTATCCATCTTGCCAGAGGATAATATCACATTGAAGTCATAATAAAAATCTAGACTTTAATTTAACAACATTTGTTTCGTGAGAAAAAATAAGATCTTTGGAAGTATTTTTTTTGTTTGCAGAAAATATTTGCTTTCACCCTGATAAACAGCCGTAAATGTCAGTATGACGTGAATTTAAGGGAAGCCTTTTTAACTTATATTTTCCATTTTTTAAATTGTTTAAAGCTTTAATTAATGGTTCAAGATTTCCTGTGTCTCTGATGTATGAATATGAAAGGACCCAGAGATCACTTCATTAATTTGGAGTCTTTAAAATGGGAAAGATATGAAAGCATGACATTTAAATGGGGTAGATGAGTGCTGATCTTTAAAAGGTAGGAAATGTCTACAAGAATATAGCTGTTAATGTCCATATCTGCAAAGTGGAAGTTGAAAATACTGAAAAACAGAAAAGACAAGGCTGGAGGAGGACCAAGAATTTATCTGTTCTTTACAGAGTCTGAGCAAGATGGTAAAGGAGGTTTAAAAAAATCAGTTAGACTTTATTTACACGTCAACCGGTTATTCTGTAAAAAAAAAAAGTCTGTTGTAATATGAAAACAGGTCTGCTTAATGCTGCTGGTGCTGTGAATGGAACTATGTGGTTTAAGCTGGTGACACTAAAATTGAGCTATATTGTTTCACACACACCAGGCTGGTCTGGTGAGAAACAAGGGAAAAATACAGTGTAAACATGCAGTATATATTAAAAAGCATGATACGGTATAGAAAAGGATCTATGATGCCCTTGGGCCTGTTTCTCCTCTAAAGACTAAGAGCCATGTAAAATTGAATATTTCACAGCAGTATCAGCAAAATGTAGCAGTGTGAACAGAAAATTGACCTAAAACATGTGATCATATTAACTCGAAAACAGAGAAACAAACATGATTGCCACCTCCGTCTCCACAAGTAAGTCATATAAAACCACATGCAGTGAAGCTTTATTTTTTCCAAGAATGGGTTTTGTTTCTCACTGCATACAAACATTCAAATTCAAATGATAAATGTGGCATTTAGTTTTTTCGGTTAATTTAGTTGTTGTTTTACTACCAGATCTTTGTATAAAGAAGGTGCAGTAAATAACTGGCAGGTTTTGTATGGCGTAGCTGTCACCTGTATGTTTCTTTATTTCCCCTTCACTTTGTTTTATAGTTATGCCTGTTTTTCCTGGAACGTTTCATATCATCCAGCTGAAAATATGAGGATTTAAAAATCAGCTCTGCAGTTTGTCAAAGTGTCCTTGGGCACTTGGATACCAAATGCCTTATTTTTTTCCCCTCCGAGACGCTTACCATTGTATTTATACGTTTTTAAAAATTGGATTATAGGCTGCAAATATATTTATTACAAAGTGCTGTGCCTGTTTAACCATATTCTAAACTGAGTATTTTTCAATCTGCAAAGCAGATAATAACATCTGTTGCAGAGCTGCTTTGTAAGGGTGGACTATTTAGGATTTAAATGCAGAACAGACCATGTGAGTGTTTCAAATAAAACAGGGTGGGAAGTCTCATTATTTACTTTTAACACAGTCAGGTTTGAAGGCTGAGAGAGGAAGAACAGAGCTTATTGTGAAAAGGATATAAAACCACTGCTTCCATACTTAGTTTCTTATCCAATAAAAACAAACATCCTGAAAACCTGTCCATGGTTAAAACTACATACCTCCTGGGGTCCTCCGCAGAATTAATTTACGGACTTCATCATAAACAAAAATGAGCAGGCTGTACGGAAAGGCACAGAACCACCAAAGGATCCTAGAAGAACAGGGAAAACAGGTTCATGGGGAAGGCATATGCAACTGGCAGAGTGCAAATTGTTAAACTCACTGCAGCCATTTCTGAATATTAGGGGCTAACAAGGTGGCATTTAAGGAAATCAGTGACTTCATTTGAAGTTGAGAGTGACAGGCTAATGACAGGCTATTAGGTCTTCAAGGGTTATTTTTCGGTTCAGTGGAGATGTGCATATATGGTGCATACCTCATGGGGTACATGCGCAGGGCCACGTCCATTCCAGGGCAGTAAGAGAGGAAGGCAGCCAGGGCTGTCTCTACAAACAGGCCAAAGATCAGGATTCTGTTCCTGTTCAACATTAAGTGGAAAAATAGGTC
This sequence comes from Jordanella pulchra, assembly GCA_034780135.1. Lineage (NCBI taxonomy): Eukaryota > Metazoa > Chordata > Actinopteri > Cyprinodontiformes > Cyprinodontidae > Jordanella > Jordanella pulchra. The sequence goes on from JAUZNJ010030423.1 coordinate 12,935, forward strand.
AGAGAAAAGCCAAGATTTATGTGCTATTAAGAACACATCAGGGCAATAGCACGTGTGCATAACCTGAGGCTTCATTTTTAAGGGTTGATTCTTCCTTTTATATATTAATTTTCAGTTTAATAACATTTTTTCAGTTCTGTATTTTTTATACGCAAAGAATCTTCCAAAGCCCTACAAATCATTCTGATAAAAAAATAAAAATTGCGACAAATAAAAGAATGTTATCGATAATAATAGCAATAGTGATAATCATGTTGTTTCTATATGAGTGGGAGAAAAAAGCTGAAAACAATGGATTTCTAAAAACGGATGATTCCTTCATCACTAATAAACAGTTACATTCTGTGTTGATTACTTACTTCATGCCTTGTTGGAAAAGGGAATTCCTCCTGGTTTTGCAGATAATCAGATCAGCCCACTGGACAACCACAATGCTGACAAAGAAGGCTGTGTGGCAGGTGAATTCAACAATCTTCCTCTGTTCATAAGTCTGCAAGATTAAAAATGTATGTTTTATTATCTTTTGCATGGGAATCCATATATTCATAGAGTCATGCTGGTCACTGTATGCTGCGGTTCCTTACCCACTGCTGTCCATAGCTGTCCTCCAGGTCGTTAAATTCACGGTCATCCCAGCTGATGCGAATGCCCACCAGGTCTTTTGGGTGAAAGCCGTTTTCAGCCAAAATCACAAAGTAAGTGAAAAAACCAGCAAGAGCCTGGATCATACCTAGAGGGAAGATTAACCACAAACATGTTAGGTAATAAGGCATAAAACACCCATTAATATGTATTTTAGTCAAAATGAGCTAAAACTATAACATTCTTCAACATTCACTTCATTTTCTGGATTCATATGATCATTTTGTGAGTGTAAATCTGTGTTTAATGCCCCTTTACAGCATGGAAAAGGCTCCTAATGTAAAGAAAATAAAGACAAATGTCATGTCATGTCAGCATAGAAAATTCATTTATTGTCTATTAGATGCTCCAAACATGATTCATCATAATTAAATTGGTTGTCTCCAAGTTTCTCACAAGTATGTCAGATATTAAAATCATTTATTTCTTTTCACAATTCATATTCTGTCAAATTGTGTGACTGTTGTGGAAAAACAAGAAGGAATTTGCAGAAATGTATTTTACATTGTTTTCCCAAGTTTTCTCCTGCAGTGTTTTTTTTCTAATTCTGTTTTCAGTAAATGGTAGAAATATGTGCTTTACTTTAAAGTCTCTATCTACTTACGTGTTATTTGTCCACTAGACATTTTCTCAGGATTTAGATTTAGGTTTTTGCAAACTGAATTCTAGATCTTTTATGGCTCTGTATAAGCAGTCTTCCTGGGTCACCTGCCCTAGGATTTTCTTTGATTTAAACGTCAATGAATAGTTCATGGTAGGCCTGAAGGACAGCTTGGATTTCCTTAGAAGTTGTTTGGGGCTGGATATCCATCATTTGGACTTTCCTGTGTTGCAACGTTTCATATTTCTTTCTGTTTTTTTCTATATCCAGGGAGTTTAGCTGTAGCGTTATGGGTTGTAAATTTCTTTATTATGTTGTGTGCTGTGAATGAATGACCTCTGGAAGAAAAAAAGCTTGAAACCTTGCTGTTTTACTCCAATTTTCATTCTCAAATCCTCTGAGTTTCTCTCTTCTTCGCTTTCTGTTCTCCATGCTTAGTATGGAAGGCAAGGAAACACAACTCAAACATTGAGTTAACTTCTCCCCTTTTTGACATTTTCTACACCCGTTTATTGCCGCATGTGAGTTCAAATCAGCCTCTTGTGATTCTTTCTTTCTTTCTTTCTTTCTTTCTTTCTTTCTTTCTTTCTTTCTTTCTTTCTTTCTTTCTTTCTTTCT
>JAUZNJ010030424.1:0-14795 GCA_034780135.1 Jordanella pulchra
GGTTCTGCTGGAGGTTTCTTCCTGTTAAAAGGGAGTTTTTCCTCTCCACTGTTGCTACATGCTTGCTTGGTGTGAGGTATTGCTGTCGAGTCAATGATTCAATGCAATCAGCTGGTTTTCCTTAGATTGTGATTTGGCGCTATATAAATAAAATGAATTGAATATTTTGTAGTGGAGGATTTATTTGACAATCATGTTCATTTAAAGTGTTACATACTGATTACTATTTATAAACTAATAACTGGTCATACTGTCTGTACCAGATGTGTAATGAGCCGTGTTTCACCATGATGTGTTTTCTACCGGGCTGCTGCAGTCTTATTAGCCATCACCCTCCTGCTCAGAGTCTGACTCTGTATGCTAGAGGTCCGTTCAGGATGGTTCTGATCTGTAAAGTGCGATGCCTCCATATTCCTCAGCATCACTACACTCTTCTGGTTCAAACAGAAATCAATTCCAGGCTTGATGTTCTGGAACAAACATCAGTGTTTCCATCCATCTCCATTATAGAATACTAATCTAGCTCTCTCCCTCTGACGTCACCACATGGAGATGGGTTTTTACAAGAGTGCTGCTGTGGCACTACTAAATGGAGGATATTTGTGTTAAAATAAGCCTGTTTGATTCATAACAACTCAGAACTACTTGGTATTTCCTGCAACATGATTTTAATGCCAAATTACATGAAATAAACACATTAAATCAACACTTCAAATGAAGAGAATGTGATCTAGAAAACAAAATTTAAAAATAAATAACAGTTTGAAAATAAAACATTTGTAAAACTAGGATTTTTGTGTGGAACAAAATAAATCTAAGATTTTTTTTTTACAAATTTCCATTTACAAAACATATTCTGTGCTGGCAACAATAATGGAATAAAATTCACTCCATATTAAAGGCCACTAATGCTGTGATTCTTGAGAAGACCGTTCGAATGACTTTTAATGTAACTGACTCTAAAATTTGGAAATTTTACTCTTAAAAATCAGCCCTAAGAAAATAGTAATTTGTACTCTTTTTAGAGAGTGACCAAATGTTATCTTTGTCTGAATACAATTTTTCTTGTTTTAAGGAATGTTCACTAAGGCAAATTTCGCTGTGAAGTGTGTTATGCAAATAAACCAGAGGATGCACAGTTGTAGCTGAGAAAAAAAAGGTTTTCTATTTAGTGACTGGACCTCTTGCTGCTGAATACCTGGCAGAGAGTAGAGAAGTGCTCTGCAGGCTAATTGATTGCGCTGTGCACCACTGATGCCTTATCTCATCGAGCAAACATGACATTTTACAAGCTTTTTGTCTTTTCCAACAGCCTGCCTTTCTCCACATCAGGCCTTTTGCTGTCTTTGCTTGTTTGCTCAGCTCTCCTGACGACAGGTGCTGACAGATGGCAGACTGTCAAGAGCCTCTGATCACACAAACAAGTTCTTAGCACACTTTCACTGACTGGTTTTCTCTTTAACTCCTAAACACACAGCTACATTGATACTTCTACAAACTAATTATAGATAAAAAAAACATACAATAATTTTTTTTATATAAATTTGGGGACTCTACTTTCATGTCTCTTGAGTTTTGGTTTGGTGCTTTTGTGAGGACTATAGAGGTGAAGACCCACAGTGATGGAGAAGAGTATCGGTTTTAGTGTTTTTAGAAGATGTGAATGGGAGATTGCAGGGTTCCTTTGGTTCAACTTCCCCATTTGACCTCTGTACGTAATGGTGTCGTTTTACATTTCAGGTTAATTGGTGCAAGAGATGATGATGATGCCTGTGCTTGTGTGCTTCTGGGTGTGTGTGTGTGTTTTGGGTCATATCTCTGCCTCCCTCTCTGTCAGCCAGGTGCATGGCAGCTCTACAGAGCTTTTATCCCAAGCCGATCCCTGGGAATGCTGAGAATGTATTTCTGGTCACAGTGCCCCGGCAGCTCCTACTCTCACACACACATAAACACACACCACACACACCGTTCCACTGCCTCTCCCAAACCCCCCCATCCTAACCCCGACACCACTGACAGACACAGCCCAAAGAGCAGACACCTGGCTTCGTGCACGTACACATGCACACACCCTGGGGATGCTCGGGGAAAGTCAGGGATCAGCAGAGACACTCTGGAGAAACAGGAGAAGACAGAAGGGACCAGATGCAAGATGGTAGTCAACAAAAGAGGAGGAGGGTAAAGAAGGAGGGGGGCAGTGAAAGAGAAAGACATGAGTCAAAGGTGGAGAGATGTCAAAATGCTTTATAAACTACCAAATAAAACAAAGCTTTGAGATAACATTCATGTTAGCAACCTTAAACTGTCAAACGTTGATAATGACTCTTGCAGGTCGCAGAGAGCCCAGGCAGGAAAGAGTTAACTCTTCCTCTTTCTGTGGCTGTCAGACTGGAGTTAACACCGCCTGAGTGTCCTGTCAGGCTCATTTCCTCTTCTTTCTACTGCCTGCCAATCAACCTGCCACGCTACAAGAACCTCACCTGTGGTATGTGTGAGATTTCCCATGTGAGTGGTGGAGTTTTTTTAATCTGGGGCTTTAAAAAATCCATAAACTTGTTGCTTTTCCACAAAAATATAAATCATGGTCTTTAGTCTGGGTGACTTTGTGAAAGTTTTAAAGCTTTCTATATTTTTTGTCATAGAAAAAAATCTAATTGTGGATGGTGTAGTATAAGGTTCAAATGACAGAACTAAATGTGAAGAAAAAACTATTTACAAATAATCTTAAAGCTGTGCAACTTTGAAAAATCCTGCTTTGCTTGGATACACTTAAATATAGCTGGTGCCTCTAGCAGTTAATCAGTCAAGAGTTAATCTTTATGCAATTTAAAGGTACATAGTCAAATTATAAGCATTTAATCCTAAAATCAGGTTATATACATTAGATGTCTGTCCTGATATTTAGATCATTTTGCAGCCTAAATAGAATTCCATCAATGGTTGTGATGAGCAGACATGAACAGATGTAGCGCCATCTGCTGGCAGTGCTATCTAAAAGCCAGATGGCAACTACTTAATAGAGCTTGACTGTCCTGCAATGTCTCACAATAAGGCGACAGTTTGGCATGTTTGAAAATCAATTGATATTTAATAAATAAGATGATCTAAAGCAAGTCTTAGTTCTAGTGAATCCCCATAGCCTCCAAACAGAACATTAAGGACAACGAAAATTCCTGTTCTTAACAAACACAAACAAGGACACGACATCACAAAAGGAACCAATTATTGTATCTATTTATTATGCTGTTCGTAGTTAGACTGTAAAAAACTGATACTAGCATTGCTATCACTAATATCAATGTTATTAAGGATATTTACTCATACATTCATCAACTTAGCTGCCACCTCTGAAAGACTCTGCAGCTTTAGCTTCATCTTCAGTGAACACCAAGATTTAAATTCTATTCTATTCGCTGTTTGCTATTTTTCTTCATATGATCTTTAACTTTTCTTCATTATTTCCACACTTCACTGGAGGGTGCAAACTAGCTTAGCCGCAGTTGGCTACTTCAATGTTTCGCCATTCTCACACAGGCAGTATTTTACCTCCATTGTTATTTTACACATAAACAAAGAGCTTTATTGACTAACAAACTGAGCAGAAAAAAAAGTGTAACCCACATAAATGGCAAATAATACACCAGCAGGATTCTTTAATTGTTTTATGCAACTGGAGGGAACTACTGGTGTATGGATTTAAAAATTATCAAATAAAATTACTTTAAACCTGCAACCTCAATACAGTATAAGTGGATATAGTTGTTCTAGGTAGACCTCAGAGGTTTGTTTGATTGCATTATAAAGCATATCTTTGCATGAAGATCACAGATACATCCGGCAATGAAAAAACTGCATGAAATGGCCAGCAAAGTAAACAGATGGGGAGGTCATTAATCAGATTAGTGTTTAAATCAGAACAAAAATTAGTTCTGTTTAATCTGACCAAGCTAGCAAGAAAAGAAAATGATATATGTAAAATAAAAAAAAAACAAATTAAAAAAAAAAGAAAATACAGCATAACTTCAGTTGCCTAGCAACTACGACAGCGGAAGCTCCTGCTGATCACCTGAATAACTTTCACTGGTCACAAGGGTAAATTGATGAGTTACCTGTAAGAGATCATAAGTTATCATCCCCTAGAAGTCCTCGTTCTTTATCATAAATTGCATATTTTAGTTTGTTAGCTTGTCACAACTACTAAGTGCTGCTGATTGATTTGAACCTTAATGTTGTTTTCCTGCTTATTCCTTTCCAATAAGGAGACTTTATGCCTCTAAAATTAAAATTTCAACCTAATTTTGGCACAGGGTAAATATGTGCATTGAACTTGATCAAAATGGAGAGCTTATGTGCTCTAGCGCATGTATTTTCTCCTTCATAAACCCTATTTGCAGCTTGTCCAAACAAGGGAGAACAAACTGTGTACTCCACAATGTTAGTTTTCTTTTGTCAAAAACAAAAGACAGCAAACAAAAAATATTAAAAACGTAAAGTTTTCTGCTTTGACTTAAAGATTTTACATAAATCCTATTAAAATAGACTGAAGTTTGAATTTACAAAGTGACAAAATTTGAAAAGGTTGAAAAGCTTTGGATACTTCTGCAATTTACTGTTACCTGGAAAATTTGTAACCAAATGGGATTAAATGAGCTCTTCTGAGGCATTTTGCCTTGCTGCAATGGTGGCTGGCATGTGCGATAATACTGTGTCTTAATTCACACGCTGAAGGAATGAAAATCATTTAGCTGCTGGGAAGAGAACTCACAAGCTCGTTCAGACCCTGACGCACACACGCTGTTCGTTATCTAAACACCGTGGGCTATGATTCCTCACTCCCATCCTTCTTCTTCTCTCTCAGACTGAGGCCAAGGCAAACACTGTTTCTGTGTGTCTGATACGCTCATATCTCCACACTCACCCCCCACCATTACAAATCCCCAGATGCTCTTACTTGGAGTAAATGGTTTGCACTAAATGTGCTGCATTCTGTATCATATCCAGGAAACACAAATCCTTGAATATGTGTCTAACAAGCAGGAAATCTGCAGATTAATTTTCTTTAGGTATGTCCAATGAATTAACTCTCTTTAAATGCTGCTTGGTTCGCCATACAATCTCTAAAGTGTTGCATCAGCTTTTCTTTTTGTTATCCTCTCTCATCACCTGAACAAGTGAGTACGCTAAGTTTGGGGAAGTGCCCTGGACTGATGGCGAGAGAAATGGATGTGCAGAAAGCGAGTCCAGTCGGGCAGTGAATGCAACCTGTCAGCAGTGTTGCAGCAGTGCAGCTGTGTGGTGTCTCTGTTAGTTGGACAGGCTCTGTTTCACACAGAATTCCTCTGTGGCTCCCCTAATAGACCCACGGCCCTCACAGAGCGACCCTGCAATTGGTTCCCGAGGGGGTAGCTGGACCTCCCCCAAGCTCAGACAGATGCAGACACTGCACTTAAGACTGTCTGTAAGGGAGGAACACTGGAGAGAAGCCAGTATGTGTCTGTCTGTTACGGCGCTTTGTGATTTTCAATCGCCATGAAAACATCAGGAATTAAAAGTCTCTTAATATGTCTGCCAGAACCCAAAACCCGAGTAGGTAATGGAAGGCTGATTAAAAAGCTAAAAACTAATTTATAAAAGGGATCTGAACCACAACAAGCCTCCCTATATTTGTACTCAAGTTCATTAACAAATAGATCCTGATTCACTTGTTAAAGGAGTCATAATCTGATGTTTTACTTATGCAAACTTTCTGAAATTGTGATTTAATTTCATGAAGAATTAAAAAAATTGTGTATATTTTTAAAGAGAATTGTTGAATTATATTTTCCAACCAGTTAAACAGGAAGGGAGTTTATTTTAAAGAATTGCACGTTTCCTTTTAGTCAAACTGGCTTGACAGAAATGTAAAAACATCGGAGGGGCAAGTTAAGGTCAGCGTACATCTTTTTCCCTCAGTTACTTAAGGTATAGCCTGTTTACTGTTTGGATCCTAGTTGTAGTAACTAGTTACATCTACTCTCTTCCATGTACTTTTTTAACAAAAACAACAAAAACCTTTAGGTGTATTTTCACCCTAACATACCTCTTACCTTTACTTCCAGTCAGGAACAAACATTTTAACACAAAATGCAGAAAACAATATTGATTTAATGTCAATTTTCTCAGCTTAGACTATGACCCTGAGGTCCAGTGAAAAGTATTTATAGTCACTAGAGTTTGTGTACCTTGTTCTGCCTCACATACATTGTATACAGCAAGAAATGGTTTAATGTTTTTCATATAAAAATGGATTTTGATAAGCATTTCTCCCTACTGAATTATTTTATACTTGTATTCATGACTTTTTATAGTGTTTACTGTGGTCTGTCTGATTGCATAATTTGTAAATAGTAAAACTTTTGTGTTATTCAGTTGTTGTGGAGTCACCTTCCCTACTAAGGCTTGTATGGAATAAATTTTATATCAGCATTTTTGCACATACTTCCATGCATCAGACATATTTTGTAAAAATAAAAAAAAATATATAAAAATATGCAAACCAGACAAGACTAGATAGGAAAGCCCTTCCCCAGAGATGAAGTGAATATGATCTGTAAAATACAATTTGAATCGACAGCAATTTGTTGAATTCAATCTGAATTAAAAAAAATTAAATATAATATCTGTAAACAATTAAAAAAACAACAAAAATTTAAATATCAAATCTGTTAAATAAATTGACAAAATACAAATTAAAAAACAATAAATATATAAAAAAAGAAAAGAATATTTGAAAAATAAAGTCAGAGAATCAGAAAACAGCAAAGTTACAATCAAAACTTTTTTTTAAAGATGTTTTGCAAAGTTTCATTTCTAGATTGCATTGTTTTTAAATTTCCATTTTCAAAACAGCTTTTTTGCTTGAAACAAAAACGGAACAAACTTTACTCCATAAGCTTTATATTCAGGATTATTGACAGAAGAAGCAAACTTCCTTCTTGTATTCATTTAGTCCATCTTTTTTTACAGCAGTATAACAGAGAAAAGACCAAAACTGATCTTTATAATTTAGAAACAGCACTGTTTTAACATCAATCAACAATAGTAGTATTCAGAGCTTGAGAAAGTATTTCTCACATTACAAGCCTCTTTCTGTTTTTGTCTTTTAAACATAGTTATGTGTCAAATCATCAAACATATTTGAGCACAGAAAATGGTGAAATGAGTAAAGTATAAAATGAGTTTTTAAATGACAGCCGAAAGTGCCTTTTGCTTCATTAGGACAGCAGGCCTTTGCAGTCTTAAAACACTTTTTTTTGTGTATTTATATCAATCAGTTTATTTCAGGTTGGGTTTTTGAACTGCCTAAATGCAGACAGGAAGACACATTATGGAAATGGACTTTGATGAAGGAACCAAGGGATTTTGGAGAACACTATTCAACAGCAGCAACCAAAGGGCAACAGCAGAATCCAGCAGGGACAGAGAGAAACCAAGGTGCCTGAACACATAAAAACAATCTAAAGGACAAAGAGCATCTGAGCAGGTAAGCGCGGGCGAAGTAAAAACTAAATAAAGTCACAGAAGACGCCGCTAACCTAAAGCTAAGAGCTTCCAGATAGAGACTAAACCAAATCCCTCAAACAGGACATAAAAAACAGTGAGAGGCTCAGCACAAAGGAATAAACTAATATGGAGGAATCTTAATGATGACACTAAAATACAAACCCAAGCGGAGAGCAGTGTGGGCCAGGACTTGGTCAGGGTCCCTTTTTTAACAGCAGGTCACCAAGACACTAAGCAGAAAAGGAGCCCAAGATCACCACATGTTCGACTGTATGCATGACGTTCTTTCTTAGTCTACACAACTTGTAACTGAATCCAACAAATTCCACTTTTGTCATGTCAGTCCACGGAGTATTTTCCCAGAAGTCTGAAGTTTCACCATTTTGTTTTCCATTTGTAGATACAGTAATGACTTTGTTGAGTCCTGAACTATTACAAGTGGGTTTGTACCGTTCTAAGTTTTAGGATGTAAAGCCTGTGTTTCTCCTCTAATAAGATGTAGAATTAACTTAATCAAGTTATGTCAACTGGTTTTATCTAACTCAGTTGACTAAATGCAAAGATTACTTAACCTAATATTTAACGTAAAGACAAACAAAATCAGATCACTAAATCAAGCATAGTACACTCATGTTTGTATAATTTGAAGCTGTGAAGTTAAATTTAACAAACGCAAATAAGGGTTAATCATGCCAGTTTATTTCAGTTTAATTATTATTATTGAGTTGCATTAAATTCAATGGCTACGTTTACATGCGCAAAGATTCCCCGATCTGATCTAAATCTTGGTTGATCAGAAATACAAAATATGTTTACATGAACATTAAATAAAATGATCGGAATTAGACTAAAATCTTCAAATGTTTATATGAAACATTATAGATTTGACCAGTCCTTCAATTTAATTATACGTGTCCCTGTGAGCAAAGCAATTTAAATTGAATAAACTCAAGTTGCCGTTTATAAAACTAGTTTAGTGGAGCCAGTTGACATAAGTTGCTGAAGCACTTGCAACATTTACATTTAACCCATTTAATCATTATTAGTAGATTAACAAATTTAACCAATTCAACCTCTTAAAACAAAACTAAGTATGTGCAAAACACCAACTTAAATACCAAGCTCCATGGTGCCTAAGAGTATACCTGTAAGCATCCAAGGACATAACAGCAAGTTCACCCCAAGTAACTGATACAGCCTAAATAAAATATTTAAAGTGACAGGGTAACTTTTATTTACTCTATCTCTTGTTGAATTAAGACATTAGGGGCATATTTGTTGACTGACTCTGTCATACGTGGGCAAATACTTTTCTACAGCCAAGGAGGACCTGAACACCTCAGAGGTGTAACACAGTAATAATATCTCTTTCAGCTACGTCTAACTTGGTAATATGAATAGAGAACAAAAAATATCCCAGAAGTAATTAGAAGATTGAAGGAAAAGCACATCAGTACACTCCCCAATTTAATAACAGAAAAAAGAGGAAATGACGAGGAACCCCCGTATGTGACACTGCTAAAAAAACAATGAAAGGGGAAACAGCAGAGATATTCCACTCAGACAAAGAGGAATAATCAAACAATCGACTCCGTCGAGTCATCCAGACGTTGTGATCAGCACTAATCAGCACCGACAGGAACCAGGCAGATGGATGGAGGAAAATTAAAGGAGAGAACATAGAACAGTTCTTTTTGGCTCAATCCCAAGGACATAACAAGCTTTCCATCGCTGTCATGTCATCACTCAATTAAAAGGTTAGGCCATGTTTATTCTTTCTGTTAAATGGATTAAGGAAAACAGCAACAATCACTTATTAGCAAGACTCACAGCCTCTGGGCAGAGTCCCTGCTAATTGCAGTTTAAGCATGTTTTCTGAGGAAGACATAATGATCCGATTTAGTTTTAGAGCCTGCCTCTTATTGACATACAATATTTTACTACTTGATGATATATAAAAGTCAACCATCACTTTTAAAAACTTTAAGGGCTGTTCCACAGCATCTCACCAACTTTTTACCCCCTTTTGATTATTTTCTTCTGTTTTCTTGTGGCTTCCAGATATAAAAGTTTTATGTTTTTTAATATATTTTATCCTGCATTGGGTTGTTGGTACATCTAGAATACAATTTAAAATCCTCCTTTTCATATTTAAAGCCCTGAAAATTCAAGCTCCATCTTTATCATGTTCCTTATGTTCCTAACAGAGCACTTTGCTCTCAGTCTGCAGGTTTACTAGTGGTTCCTAGAATTTCTAAAGTAGAATGGGAGGCAGATCTTTTGGTTCTCAGGCTCCTTTCCTGTGGAACCAACTACCAGTTTTAGTCTGTGAGGCAGACACCTTATCTAGTTTTAAGGCTTAAAACTTTCCTTTTCGATAAACCTTATAGTTAGAGTTACTCAGGTTGTCCTGCTATCACTACAGTTATGTTGCTATAGGCTTAGACTGCTGGAGGACTCCTTTCATCATATTTTCATTGAATCTCTATGCATTTGTTCAATCCCTACTTTTTTCTTCTCACTGTTTTTTCTCATTATAGTAGCTTCATCTGTTCTGTTCCTGTTTAACTCTGTATTCATCCCAGAGATAAATATGAGCTTGGCCGCTGCCATCAACACTTTCAATTATAGATGATCAAGTTGGGTCTGTTTTCACTGCTTAGTCCTTATTCTCTCTTAGACATAGCAATGGGGTCAGCTATTTCTGGAGCTGAATTTTCTCTCTTCCATCCCTTTGACACGAAAACTGGCTCAGAGCTCATCTGATGAACTGTTTATTTCTTACCCAGAACCACTTGTGGAGCTAGTTTACCTTTACCTTTTCTAACATTAAAAATCACTGCATGCATTGTCAGTGTGTGGGGTTCCTGTTGGCGGTGCTGTGATGAATTGATGGAAAGCAGGAAGGAAATTGGGCATGCAGACAACACTGTAAAGTGCCATTGTTGTTGTCATTTTCTGGTAGTGGGGCACATGTGTGTTTAAGAGATGGGCAGACACAAGCGTCTCAGATAGTCATGAAGAGGCTGTAATCACAGAACTGCGAAAAACAGAGTTTTAGATATGTTTTCTGGGACCTAGTTCAAAAATGTTTGCTTATAGACACCCAAAATTCCGTCTTTTTGTGGAGGATACACACCTTTAAAGTTAAGTGTGTTTATGTTTAGGCCTGAGGTTGTCTTTGTGTGGGTAAGTCTTCAACCCTTAGTGCTCTTGAGTCTCTCTTGTTTGCATATTGCAAGCCCACGCAGTCACACAGTCAATGAAAACCGTCTATCATTAGGGATGAATTTGGAGAAAAAGCTAAGTTTGTGCATGTATGAATTCCCTGAACTTTTTGACAAACAAATTTCCATCCAAGTAGATGTGGCAGGTGTGTTTGAAGGCAGGAAGCTTATCGTCGCTAGGCAGTATACTGTATGCAAACCTGGCTTACCTTTGCAATAAGCAGGGCTAGAAGTATCATTAACTGTGGTAAGTGTAGCACAAATTGTTTCCATCAGAAAGATGTATGACTCTATCTCAGCAGTGCTGTTCAGAAGAACAGAAAGCTGTCCTTCACCAAAGGGTGTGTGCTCATGAAATGTTGATCTAATTGATCAAGTTCTAGTATCCTGCCACATTATTTTGTAAGTAACATAACAGCATAACTGAGAATGTAACACCAGTTACTTACACCGTTATTATGTAATGCCATTACTCAAAACACGGGGTGGGAATCACTGATCCAGTTTGAAATAATACTCTTCATATGAAAGAAATGCTGTAGCAAAAGTCGCATTTAATTTTGATTTGGAAACACTGCACATTGTGATTCCTTCAAGTTAAGTCTGAAGATCTTTCAACTTTGAATTGTGCCGTTGTAGCTTCCTATTTAGCATTTAAAGCTTATTCGTGGCAGATATAAACTCCATATAACTCTGTGTCACATTAAGATTGGGATGTTGATGAGATTATAGCTGATGTGAATCGAACAAGATTTGCTTAAAGAGGTTGAACTAATGATGAGTCAATGAATCAGTTGTGATTATTGCTATGTGAAACTGACACTGAGATCAGCTGCATTCCGAGAAATTGGCAGAATGTGAAGTACAGTCCTGTTTAACCGAGGAGTATGTTGGTGTGGTTGAGGGAGCAACATGGACGTAAACAGCTACCAAACAAGAAGCAGCTTGTGGACTTTCGTTCTGTTTCTGATGTTTTCAGAGATCTATTGCAACCATTCCAACACGATAAACATGTAAATTTAGAATAAGATAAAACACCTCTGCTACCATCTATGAGCTCCTCCTGTCTTGTTCCCTTTGTCCATCATGTTTCTGCTTTTCTCTTCCTGTAGGGTCCAGATAGGGATCTTGCCCCAAGAATCCTGGATAGAACCCACACACAGCTCCTCCGCCATCATCGAATACCACAGAACAAGTGAGTGTACACCACTGTCAGAAGTTTTTTTGCACAAGAGTGTGTGGGTACACGTGAGGTTATGTGTGATTGAATCTTAAAAAATGAGATAAGACCGGTCCTGTGATGCTGCAGTTTGTGGGAAGACTGTACCTTGTGTGCCTGCGGTCTACAAGTGCATGGTAGGTGTCTATGTATGAGCAAAGCAGGAAGCAAAGACTTCTGCACAAGATGGTGGCGATAAGGGTTGGTGCATGTTATTGTGTATATGTGTGTCACCAGTGAGGGGGACGGGGTTCAGTGGCAGGACAAGCTCATCCATGCTGGTATTCGTGAGAGACTCCATGGCGGGATGGAATGGGGGAGTTTGTGGGATGTGGCGGGGCAAAGTGGCAGGAAAATGCTCAAATCCTGCTTCTTAAAATCTACGTCTAGAACTGAAGAGTCATCACTCAGAAAACACAATATCGTCTGCAAAGAACAGTGCACAAAGCCTCTTAGTTTGATGTTGTTCTGTATTACACCAGGATTATGATTTTTTTCTGCATCCATTAATCTATTCAAAATAAAAGAAGAGATCTGATTTACTTCTTTGAACAAGGAGTTATTCCAGTGTGTTCAGCATTTTTTTCAGCAGCAATGACAGTTGTCAAAGAAAACCTGTCAAAACCTGTTCTCTTACTTTGTTTCACTTGTTTAAATGAGGTAATGGAAACTGTGCCTGCTGATTATAATGCACGTAGAAGATGTCATCTTTATAAGTTTATAGTAGTGTTGTATTTGGCAAATTCGTTCCAACTGCATTTTACATGTATGTTAAAAATATATTAAATATTCTTTTTCTTCCATATAAGATGTGTTAAATTAATTAGATTTTTAATGTGTTTATAGATTTTTCTTTCTGGTTTGTGCAACCACAGTAATGTTTCATAAGGTTCATGAGGTTGGAATAAACAACCAGTCCATAGTAAACATAGATACATATTAATACGTTTGTGATTGAGTCTTTTGGAAAAGGAAATCATTTCTTGAGATGTTTACTGCTGATAAAGACTTATAAAGATCTATTTATAACATAGTGGCCGGTAGCCGATGGGTGCCAATGCCAAGCAAATAAATGAAATTCAATTTCAACAAATTCAAAAAGTACTGCAAACACGAGAATGTAGTGAATCCATTATTTAGACAAACCCACCAACACACAAAAACACATGTGAAGGAAAGCCACTGCAAATGAGAAACGCTGCAGTCACAGAAAATACGGAAAGGATTTTGAACACATTTTATAATGAAAAATCATTTAAAAAAAAATAGTCAAATTATTTTTTATTTTATTTGTTTGTTTTCACATTTTACTTTTAGGAATTTTCTTTTCGTATTTTATTTTTTAAATTTATTTCTCTTTTTCTGATTACGTTTTATAAATTGCATTTTTCTAAAATTGCTTTTTATAGATAACATTCTCTTAACTTCTGAGGGGGGGGGGCTTTCCTTTGGGTTGGGGAGCGAAGACACATTTCTGTTGTTCTGCATGGACGTTAGAAATAATATTATTATGGGTCAAGAGCGAGTATTTTTAAATTGTGTTGTATTGAGCACCAAGCGAAGAGAAGGTGATGTAAAACGCAATTTGAAAAGAATGCAATTCATAAAACTCAATCTGAAATTTAGAAATTAATAAATTAAATCTGTTAAAAAATTGAAAGAGATGCAGTTTTATAAAGTAAAATAAAAAAAAAAATGTAAACAATTTTGAAATAAATAAAATGATTGGACAAAATAAAATCAGATAAAGGTTACTCCCAAAACTTTTTTTTCCTAGGAAGTTTTTCAAAGTTGAGCGCTGCTCACTCGTAATATTTTATGACAGGATTGTAATCTTGATGACCTGACTGCACAGATCATGTTCTGCACAGATCTTGTTCTGAAGGTGTACCGAACATTTTCCCTTAAAAACTTATTAAAACTGCTTTTTACCAGCAAACAGAGCAAAGCCCCTCTCTGCCATTGAACACAGGAGCAGCTCAAGCATCAGAGTCATCTCTACTCGCTTTACTTGACGAGCTTCAGGAGTGTCTTAAGGTGCGTCTGACCTTAATGTGCACAAGCATAAAAAATGAAGCCCCTCAACGTATTCGCACTATTGAATGCCCTCCTTTTAATCAGTGTTTACTTAAAGGGCTTTCTTACTGAAAAATGGTTTGAACATAACAACTTGAATTTGTTTTTGTTTGCCATGCTTAAAGTTCTCATGTGATAACATTCCATGCTTGATGCTACAGACTTGTTTTGAGAAGCTGTTACCTAGTAAATAGTCACTTTGTTTCTGCACTGCCTATTCTGTTTCACCAATATTTGGCCTTTGTCTCCTCTCACTAATGTACACATAGTTAGTGAAAGCTATCGAAATTGTGTCTGGTATTTTAGCTCCTGATGCTTTAGCTAAACCTCTGTTAATGTAGAGTCCCCCCCCCCACACACACACTCTGCATTAGCAACCAACTTTTTTATTATTAAAGTGTGGCCGTTTCAAATCTCTTCTGAAGTCTCAACTTATCATTACCTATATTTGCTATTATTTTACATTTCTTTGGCGACGTAAAGTAGAAAACAATCATTTTCAGTCTTAAAGGTAAGTCCTGTGTTATAAGTCTCTTCCATTTAACACGGTGACATAAAAAGTCTCAGTTCTTCTTTTTATTAAAGACAAACTGGCGACCTGTCCAGGGTCTACCCCGCCTCTCGCCTGAAACGCAGCTGGAGATCGGCACTAGAAACACTCCCGACCCCATTAGGGACAAGGGTGTAAAGACAATGGATGGATGGATGGATGGATGGATGGATGGATGGAT
>JAUZNJ010030425.1:0-14794 GCA_034780135.1 Jordanella pulchra
GCTCAGACGCTGTGCTCCAGGACCGGTTCAGGAATACAGATTGGAATACTTTCCACCACACAGACTTGGATCAGTACCTCATCTGTACTGGACCACATCTCCACCACCCACAAACACATCACCATGTACCCCAACCAGAAACCCTGGATGAACCGAGATGTTCGTCTCATCCTGAAGGCCCGCAAAATCGCCTTCAGGTCAGGGGATGCAAAGACCTATAGTGCAGCCAGGACTGAGCTGAAGAGAGGAATCAAGAAGGCCAAGCACCACTACAAAAGAAGGTGGAGGATCACTTTTCCAACTCCCGACGTATGTGATAAAGCCAGATTCTCACAGACTACTAGAACCCCAACACCTCCTCTGCCTCCTCTGATGTCTCCTTCCTCAACGAGCTTAACAACTTCTATGCTGGCTTTGAGAGAGGGAACACCACAACTGCAACCAAGGCATCCACTACTCCAGACCAACAGCCACTGACTCTCCTCTCCACTGATGAGCAGGATTAATTCCCACAAGGCTGCGGGTACTGACGGCATACCTGGACGTGTCCTCAGTGCGTGCTCTTGGGGATTTTGTTTAGCCTTTAGAAGTAGTATGATGTGATATGAAGAAAAGCGAAGAAATGGCTTTTCTTTGGGGATAGAGGGAAAAAACTATATTAATTAACAAACTAGAAAAGCACTGGGAAAGCATAGACCTCCACCAAACAGTAAACTTGCCCCAAGTGACTGAAAATGCATCCCAGTGTTCGATGCTGGAGTTCAAAAATCAAATCTTTTGCAGTTTGATGCAGAGCGTCAAGCAATCAGAAAAGCTGATTTAGGAATTGTTTTGAGAGACAGACACTACATGCAAGCTGTGATCGTTTCTGCAGAGCTGTCTGCATATGAAAACTAAATAAATATAAAGGGGTTGAACTCCAAAGGTTAAAAAAGCTGGGAGAATGGATTGTTATGTACAAGGAAATGAGAGCGAGCTCTCATTCACTCCACTAAAATATTTGTTTAACGAACTGTGGTGAAACAGTTTATAAATACCAATATTAACTAAAAATGTTAAAACTTGCTGACAGAACATTTTTCATCATATGTTCTGTTCAGCTTTTACAACAAACTTTAAAAACACTAATATATTCCAGTTGATACAAATGGCAGCGGGAACTCCCAAACAGGTTGGCTGCTTTAGAGTCATTTAACTGGGGATTCCCAGCGCTGCTGCCCACCAGTACGCTGGAGGTCTGTCGCCCCAACCAAGAGCTGCATATTTTAGCCGGATCATAATCCTGATGAACGGACTGCACAGGTGATGTTTTTAGGTGGATGTTTTTGCTAAAAAACTTTTGACACTATTCTTTACAACTCATCAAAGTAAATAAAGCCAATCTGCTCTCTGGCTTGCAACAACAGAACAGAGCAGATCTGATACTGAAGCCGTCACTGCTGCCACCCTCTGGTTTAGTGGGGAACTGCTTGTTCCGCCAAATATTGCTTTCTCAAGACGTTAGAAAGTCCTTTAAAAAATCCTTTATCCAGATTATGATATGGAGCTTCACCAAAATTAAACAAAAAATCACCTAAAATAATCCTTAAAATCTGTTCGTAAATTTTCAAGCTATCCTGTACTCAGATGGACAGATAGACTAGACTAACAGACATAAATACACAAACTTGACTAAAAACATAATCTCCTTGGCGAAGGCAAATAATACCCATGTAGTTCTAAAGACATTATTTTATTATCATTTTTCCTATAGGTGAGCTTTAAAGGCTTAAAGAAGCACGACATGAGACCTTTAGCTGCAGACACTGAGGCTGCAGAAATGTAAAAGTTTTTCTCTGACATTCTGGGTGGGTTTTTATGGAAAGTTCACCACTGGTCTGTCTGTCAGCTCTTAGCTGTTTCTTTCAGGATCAATA
This sequence comes from Jordanella pulchra, assembly GCA_034780135.1. Lineage (NCBI taxonomy): Eukaryota > Metazoa > Chordata > Actinopteri > Cyprinodontiformes > Cyprinodontidae > Jordanella > Jordanella pulchra. The sequence continues at coordinate 1,917 of JAUZNJ010030425.1, forward strand.
GGTAAAATAAACTAAGGTTTTTCCCACCAATTGTACAACTGTGTGAACCTTGGTAAAAAGGTAACCACATCTCTTTAGCTACTGCTAATGTTTGAACAAAGCTTTTCCAAAAGACTCTAAGACAAGTTAAGGAAAGCCACAGATTCACTCCTACGCTCATTACAAGATAGAGCTGTCAGTAGTGGTGCACCTTTGAGGAAAACAAGGACACCCGTCACATTTATTACATCTCCAGAGGGTAAAGAACAGCACCCCCTTCACACACTCAAAGTATTAGCCTAACAGAGCTTTTGCTTCTGCTTCAGAGTCGACATTTTAACCTGCAGCCGTAGTTTTATAATCTCCAATGTCAACGTCCCACACATTGCCCACTCTGTGCGCATTTTGTAAAAAACAGCTGAAGGTGTGTTTTTAAAAATGTGTGTAGCATCAGTGGGTAGGCCTATGAGTAAATGCTCTGCCACAATATCTAATATAATATATAATATAATCTTCCATTTCTTTGTATCAATGGTGACAAATATGTTTTATGATAGCGATATGAAATACAACACTATTCTGTAATGAGGTTGGTTTTATTTGGTTTCCCTCTAAAACCTGTCAATAATTGTCTAACTACATTACTTCCTATCACTTACCCACCAGTTTAGAGATAATGAAAGTGATACTTTAAAGCACAGTTATTAATCTGTGTTTAATGTTCCAGCCCTGCAGGCTGTGGAGGTTGTAGTTATTCAACATGATAAACCCGATGGCTGTGTACTTGATAGATGTGACAGATGATCCACTGCTTGTCCTTTCTGCTCCTCACTCTCCCTCACAGCCTACATCTTCCTCCTCAGTCTCAGGATGGAGAGTTTCTGTTTCTGATCTCTCTATTTCAGCTTTCTCTCCAACCAACTCCTCTTTCTATCCTTCATCCCGCTCCTCAGCTCTCTCATCATCTTCATCCTGCCTCTCTCTACGTTTCTCTTTGCTAACAGTGGTAAAAATGACATAATGTCTTTTTTCTCTTCATGATCACTGACCTTTCCTGCTGCAAGAAAGTAATGGATAATATCTAACTGATAAAACTGTGATAGTATCTCAAATATATTTAAGGCTAAACCTTGTAGCTTTATATTTAATTTACTGTTAAATTAATGATATGAAGGAAAATATGAAATCAGTTCCTCACCCTGCGTAAGAGCAATTACTGATGTGGCAGGAGCACACGGCTTTCACACCTGGGTGGTGGGTGTGTCTAAGGTGGGCGTGACTGTCACTAAGATATGAATGGGAGCCGTACTGGCACGCTGCTTTTGTATGGATGAGGAAGTGGGTGGTGGTCGTCGTCATTTCTGTGGACCGTGCTATAGTATTGTCGCTTTATTGTTGGCATCATGGTTTGGTTTAGCCTGGTCAGTATGTGTCAGTCAATGTAAAGTCTGGATTATGACGGTCAAATGGAATAAATTGATGATTGCAATAACAAGAAGCGTCTTGGAGTGTTTGGAAGCACGCATCTGACAGTTTAAAGATCACCGCTTTAACCCAGCGCGGCCCTCTACAACACCGCTTCTTAGCAGCATATTTACCTGTGTGGACTGTAATAAGCAAAATTTTAAACAATGACGCCAGATTTAATTTCACTAAAAACGACAGTATCGCTCCAAGATGAGCCAAACAGTTCATAAAGTAAACATATTTCTTGCTCATCTCCGTCTCTTTAGACTCTTTGCCGTTAGTCATTCGACTTGTCTGAAAATGTTTTGTTTCTTTTTTTTCTTCTTCAATCCTAAGCGAGTGCGCACCGCTCTAAAGATTCCCCGTTAAACGCTGCGGCATATCAGTTCCAGTTTCCATATCAGCGTATTATATTTCATGCTACGAAATTAATTCCTTCTTCAGTTCAGCGCAGGGGCCACAACAGGGGCACTGTCCCCTGTTGGCCCCTGTCTAAAACCGCCTATGGATAAAAGTATGATGCATCGCCACAGGTGGTTAGATTTACTCATTAAGTGAATATTAAAATAATCTAATGAAGAGTATGGTGCAGTTCTGTATTCTCAGAAGTAGAACCAGTTTTAAAGTGTTACTTGGCGTCAGAGGCAAAACCAGTAGTGATGATGGGATAGTATTGAAGAAACAGGTGTTATTAACTGTCAGAATAATGTAATATCTGTATTATTTTTAACTAATGTTTGTTTAGATAATTTTTAGAAATGATCATTAGCATGTGCTTCTATTTTAACATTTAGTCGTAGATACATTCCTTAATATGCGTATATATTCTTGAAAAAAGGAGACGACTTTAAATTCCTTCAGTCTGCATCACTGTGAGAAGAGAAACCTAAGGACCTTTTTGCTATAAACAACAAGGTCAAGCAGACCAATTCAGAACTGAGCAGGGCTATGCTCTGCTGGTTTCCCCACCCCAGGTAAAGACAATGTCTCATTCTTGTGTCTTATTTCATTTATAGATGTTTCGACTCAACATTTGTGGTCCTCCGAGCTCAGATTCCAATACGTCTGTGGACTTCCAGCGGGGAAATGGACATCAGCGAGGTCCATGGCAACTCCTATTCAAGGTGGTCTCCATTCACCTGCTGGGCTCCAGTGGACTGACGGAGGGAGACACAGAGATGTGATTTTGTCTTGACTGCGGGTGAGTGTGTATGTGTGAGAGACGTCTGAGCGAATGACTGGGGTCATTGCGTGTAGAAATGTGAGCGAATGCGGGTCGTTGCGTGTCACAGTAAAACCCTTTTAATTCTAGACTCTTAACAGGTTGAAAGACGGCAGAGTCCTGCTAATCAATTAATAATATTAATTAAAAGCTTAAGTTCCATAGAAAAAGGCCTTAAAAGACGTCTGTGGGTGTGTGTATATGTGTGTGAGAGGAAATTAAAATACTATTCAGTGTTTTTTGTCATACTGAAAACAGTGGATCAAAAGAAGTGGGCTTTTTGGGGTGAAAAGTCAAGGATTCTCCACTTGAAAGAGCTGAAGTGAGAATTACCACTGAAAGTGAATTTACCACTGATCCATGGTGAATAAAACCAGTCCTCTAGAACACCCTTTGTGTTAACCCAAGGATTGGACTAAATTATAGAAGTAAAAATAGAAAAATAAAAGAATAAAAACTGACAAAAAAGGGTTAGGTTGAGAAAAATAATTCTAAAAATAGAGAAGTGCAGAAATTAACCTGTAAAGATTAGAAAAATAAAATCCTGAAAGAGGGGGAAAAAAACTAGCTAAAGGGGTTAAAAATTTTATGAATTTGAGGGACGCCTTGTTTTAATAAAATTAAAGCCCTATCATCATAACAGGATTTGAACCAGGCTGTAAAACCTGTTAGTAAGAATAACGAAGAAGGAATCTATAGGCAGCAGCTTAAAGGTGCCCTGCATGCTGTCCTAAATAACATCAACAGGGCAACACAGTCTTTAGAAAGAGAAAATTTGAGAAAAAAGACATATGGGAACCCAGATAGTGAAGATGGAGTTAAAATGATATTTATAAGGGTTAATGTTGTCATGGTGGGATTCAGAAATCTAACCCACATGCAGACCACCACAGGAGGCAGGGAAAAAGTCAACAAAGTTTATTAAAGACTTGACTGAGTAAAACAGGTTCTGGTTCTGGTTCGGGTCCGGGGTGGGAATCACAGAGGTCTGCAGGTTGGAAGGTTCAGTTAGCCAGGTGATCAGGTGGCGGAACAGTAAGTGGGTTCGGATGGTACCTTGTGATGGTTCTGAAAGATCCAGGAAAGGGGAGCACCAGTGGGATCCAGAGATGGTTGTTTCAGCAGAGTGTTCAGCAGCAGCAGCAGCGTCTAGCTTCGACTTAGTGCGATTCAGACCTTGATTGGTTTCCAGCTCTCCCATGAGAGCAACAGAGGAGCCCAAGCAGAAATCACAGATCTGGCTCGCATGAGCAGACAGGCAGAGGTTCAGGTTAAGCTCACCCAGAGCTTCAGGCTTGAGACAGGCTTCCTGGAAACAGAAGACAAAGCAGGTTAGAATCTGGGTCCTCGCCTGAGGTAACAAAGATTCTACAGATTCAGAGGCTTAGGTCGCTAACCAAACTTGGTCAACACTGCGGCGTCGAAGGAAGGTCTGACAGCTGCTTATGAAGGATGGTCTCCTGATGGGCTGATGATCTTCAGGTGTGCTGAGGGCTCCAGCCCAGGGAGACCCACGGCGCGCTCTGCTGGAAGAAGGTGGCAAAACTCCAGATCCCAACAAATGTTGGGTATTTGCACTCATATTTGAATAATTGCGAAGCAACCCTACGTGGTATTACAGAAAAATACTCTGAATTAAAAGCCTTTACAGAACAATCCAATATAGTAGACATAAACTGTAAGTTTACATTTACATGTTTTGTAGTAATCATAGTAGATTATCTTAAGTCAGCCTGTCTGAGGAGTGAAACTCTAAGGCTGAAAATTAGTCCCACTCCGGCCCTGGGGTCCTCCAAATCAATTAGTGTGTTTGGACTTGGTGGCTGCGTCCTGTGGAGGCTGGATTTGTCAGTAAGTTACGTCATAGCGCCGTGCCTCAGCTTGTTCGGATTGAAAGACTCCTTCGTATGCAGCCAACGATCCCGGTCACATGCAGCCATATTTTTAAAAGGCTATGGAGTCAGATATGTGGTGGTAATGTTTGGTTTATTTAAAGGGTTTATTCTGTGACTTTATTAATGGGTTTGGCTGATATTTAAGCACAGATTCCAATATCTGTGAAGTGAACTAAAGATCTACGGTAATATCTGTGACCACGGTTCTGCTGCTGAAGCTCCTCAACAATGAAATTAGCACCAGAACAGTATTAAGTAGTTCAGTATCCAATCTTTGCCTGATTTGTGTATCAACTGTCGCGGTTGCTAGGCGATAGAGCGTACGCTGAGTGAGGGGGGGTGAAAGCCGGAGAAGATTGGACCTGTGTGAATCCATAGAAAACTTCTTCCAGTCTTCTTATTTTCACGGATCTTGAAGGATCCAGTCCAGGTAGAACCGGGTCCTTAGAAGACGCAGCCAATAAATCTGAACACACCCAATGACTCGTTGCAATCAGCTGGTTTTCCTTGATAGAAAAGTTTTAACTAAATGTCTCTTAAAAGTGTCTTGAGATGACATGTGTTGTAAATTGGAGCTACACAAATAAACTGAATGAAATTACTAATGTACGGTATAAACACTACTTAGTAAAGAAAGCTTTTTTGTTTCGGACCTTTTTGTTTTAATTCATCTGCTCATTCTCCTGTCTCATTTAAATACCCTTTTCATTTAATGAATGTTTAAAGTTTTTTATTTGCTTTATTTAAAAATTCATATCAACAGAAATAAAGACTTAAAAACATCATTCTGTGTATACATGAACAATCTCTACATCTTTTCTTTTTTGAAATAATTTCCTTATTTTTTTAAATATGTCCACAATTATTAGCAGTATAAAAGTCTTCTGATGGAATCTCTGCCAGAGGCCATTGTGCATCAGGTTTACTTATTCTGTCCATGTTTGAGTGGGTTTTCTGCAGAAACTTTCCTCCAGTAGCCAAGAATAATACAGGATAGGCTGATTAGATTTTTAAATTTCCCTTAGGTCTGAGTTTGTGCATGCGTGGTTGTTTACTGTATGTGTCTTTGTGGTACCCTGTGACCTGTGCAGCCTGCCCCCACATGACCACACATAGATTCCAGTGGATTAATGCATGGAGTTCAACAAGCTTTGGTCGACACATTTCCCCTGAACATCTAACTCATCCACCTTTGTAGGTGTCATTTGGTGCTCTGGAAAAAGTACCTGAATTTACACAACATATGTATGGAGTGCATTTGGTACTATTATTGTTGGAAAGAACAGGTTTTATTTTTCTAATTTCTTTCTTTCAAATCTCTCTTTTTCAGATTCAGTTTTATGCATGGCTTTGTTTTCAAACTGCATCATACAGATTTATGTACGGATGATGTCATGATGGATTCAGACCTGAACCTTCAGGGGCAAATAAAGGGAGTTACTAAGTCATCCTTTAATCACCTGGAGAACATTTCCAGAATTAAAGGACTAATGTCCAAGCAGGATCTAGACAAACTAATTTATGCATGTTTCTTTAGTAGAATTTATTACTGCAACATTGTCTTCATAGATGTGCCTGAAAAGTCCATCATTGGGATGGACCTTCTACTGGTCTGCTGGACATAAGCGAAAATATTTTTATTGGTGAAGAGGGAGCGTTTGTATTGGGCTTCAAGTAAAGAGAATGTGATCTGTGAAACACAATCTGACAAGACTTGTTGAACTTAACCTGAAAAAGAGGAAATAAAAAAAAGCAAATCTAGGAAAACAGAACAGTTACTCTAAAAAATCTATTTTTGATGAAGACATTTTTCAAAGTTTTATTTATGATTTTTGTGTGTGTGTGTGTTACATTTGCGTTTACAAAATTTGTTCCTTACTTTAAATAGAAATGGAAGGACATTTACTCCAAAATTAACATCCCAGCCTTTATCTGGTTAAAGAGGGACGACAGGTTAGTTTAAAAAGCACAGCATGAAGTGTTCTGCTTTAAATGGAAATCCAAACATTTAAAACAGACGACAAACACAAAACAAGAAAACAGATAAGTAAAAGCATAACATCAACACACAGCAGTAACTGATCTGCTTCTTTTGTGACGTTCATTTGATGGTTTGCTGTTTGTTTTCTGTAATCTAATTGAGCTGCTGCACTTTACAGTGGGTCAAAAGTACAGAAAACTGTCCAGCACTCAACTCCACCATGTCTCACTGCTGTTCATCAAGATATTATTAGATTTTGTGAGAGGAGTCTTTACCTAAAATGAGAAGAGCCTGCACACTATTACTCATCGTTTTTAATAAAAATAACACAAATGAATGGCAAACTGTAGAAGCACGCTTTAAGACAAAAGGCATCACGAGATAACATCTACTAAACTCTGTCTGCTTATCTGTTTGAATTTAAAGGATGATGTTTGCTCTCTCTGGTACATCACAGAACCCACAGTTACAGACACACACCTTTGTTGTGAAGCTAAATGCTGGGTTTTCACATTTTGCACGCTTTGTTTGTGCTCCAAAACCAGAAATGTACTCACCAATTAGAAGGTGCTGGAGCACAAACATTAAAAACATTACAGGTGTTATTCAGAAACTTGGCACCCGTCTGTTGATTATCAGCAGGCTCATCTGTGCAGCCGGAAGCAGCAGCAGCTTGCATGAGGAAAATGTGTAATATCCAACCACCACCTTACGCGTTATGTGAAAACACAGTATGGAGGACCATTAACGCTGATGGCCATACTCAGTTTGAGTAGGCTGAGCCATTTATAAGAGGGGGGGGTGATAACGAATATTCTCTTTCCACTGAATTCAGTGAACTCTCTGAGCTAAAAACACCGCAGCTCAATCCAGTTAAATCTTCCTTTTACGCCACACTTGGTGTGCAAAATGTAGAAGGGAGGAAAAAGTGGCTTTATCTCTAAAACACTTTAACCCCCTGATAGGGCATCTCTTCCACAGCTGGTTATGGTATTTTTTGTATTAATGTATTCAAATTCAGACATTCTATTAGCACATTGTTCATAAATACATTTATACCATAGAGCTCTGCTCTGGATGCTTCTCTTCCTACTCTTCAGCTCCCCAGAAGTAGAAAAACTCTCCAGCTGTTCTCTTAAGCTAACGCCATATCCAAAATACAAAACAAGTGAAATATATATTAATATAGTTCCAGGTTCAAAATATGGTAAATCTCAAAATGATTAAAAAGGCTTGTAGACTTAGATTGTAGGAGATCCACGACTAATTTAACATGTTGGCTTAAATATGTTGACATTTTCCTAATAACCTAAAAATAGCCTTTTTTGATACATGAAAACTCATAATTACTTCAAACATTATGTATCCTTTGTTATATTTTTCACCCATGGAGGTTTGCTGTTTTTTAACCTGTGCAATGCATGTTAGGTCAAAGACATTTTTAGGTCCAACTGGACTGGAATCTACAGAGTAAACGCAGGAAGGCTAAGATTAGCAGAGCCGATTTTCATTGTCTTGCATTAGACTGGTGTAAATTTAGAGAATGCCTCACTGCATCACTGCTTCAGAGTTTTACTCAAGATGTCTGCTGAAACACACAAATCTGATCAGTTTATTCTACTGTTCAATATATTAGCTAGAGCTAACACCATTAGCATAGCTAACGAGAACTCAAAATGTTTAAAGCGACAGTGAAGCATCATTCAGTTGTTGTACAGGGGCAGCAGTCTCAGTAGAGACTCCCAGACTTTAGTCTCCACAGAAAACCTCCTCCAGCTCCTCTTGGAGAGGCTCGAGATGCTGCCAGGCCACCCAGGAGTCTTAGTCCCTCCATCGTGTCCCAGGTCGTCCTCCTGATAGGATGTTCCTGTAACACCTCAGAGGGAGGCGTCCAGGGGGCATCTGCAAAAGATGTCCGAGCCTCCACAGCCGACTCCTCTCCATGTGGAGAAGAAGTGGCTCTACTCCGAGCTTCTCTTGGATGACAGTCATGTACAGCCTTAGCTGCTTGAGAAAGATTTGGATCATAACATCTTACACTACAATCTAAACATGTCACACCAGTAGAGGTCTAAAAATTGGATCAACTGCGACTGGAGCAGGTAAGGAAAGCCTCAACAGCTGCATATTCAGTAGATATAAAAATTTCAACATTTCTGTCTGCAGGGTGCCCATATTCTAGTAATATTAAAAGGCAGCTATCAATGATAGAAGTGTAAGTCTATTCGAATAAAATAATGTAGTTGAATTAGATTTTTAAATTTAGATTCACCAGCAAAAAAAATGAATCTGTATACGTACAACAAAATCGTGTGAAATATGGAGAGAATTTAGTTTCATTATTTCTGAAAACAAAAAAAAAACATTTTTTCACTGGAAATTTGAAAAAAGAAAATACCATCCAGAAAGGAAATATAAAAAAAATCATAAAGAAAATAATCAAAGTAATGTTCTATTTCTATTAAGAAAAAGTATTTTGAAAGTAATTTAGCAGTTTTTTTTTGGCAACGGCATGCATATGTATTGGGTAGAAAGAATGTGATCTGTAAAACACAACTTGAAAAGAATGAAATTTATAAAGCTCAATCTGAAAAAAAAAGTTTGAAAAAAGTAGAATTTGAAAATATACATAGAAACAAATTATAAGGTATAAAAACATTTAATTCAAAATAAATTAGAAAAAGAAAAGATCTGAGAAAACACCAGTTGCTCTCAAACATTTTTCAAAGTTTAATTTCTAGATTGAATTGATTCATAAAACACATTATTTACATTAAAAAAATAATGGGAAAAAATTCACTCCATAAAACATTGATATTCAACAGTATCTGCAAATCTTAAATCAGATGCAAAATTTGGCCTTCAAAAGTGTTGACCTTCTAAGATCGCTCAAGCCACCAGGACTAGATCGAGTCCAATGGCTTTTCAAATATGCTTATTTGATCAGGTGATACACCAGGGCTTCAGGCAGAGATGTTTTTCTATGATAAAGAATAAAAGAAAGAAAAAAATACTTTCACTTCCTGTCAATCTGTAAGCATCCTTCTTTGTCTTGTATAGTTACATTCCCGCTGACTTCTAAACTGGAAGCCAATCCCCCCTCCAATGAAGCAATTAGGTCTCCTCAGGAGCCGTTAAACCTTCCAAGGTTCCCAGACGTAGGAGGAGAGTCAAAAACTTTGGAAAGTCTGCCTGACAGGTATTTATGTTCCTTTGTTTTTCTTGACATGCAAGGTAAATCTGAGCGGTGACTAATCCCAGGTAGGCTACAAAAACAGCAATGATGAAAAGTGTAGGCATTATGTTTCAGAGTTGTTCTAGATTATTTCAAACCAAACATTATATAAATAAGCGAAGAAAAGAACTTGTTGCTGGTGGAATCATTCAAAGCTCTTTGACTAATTGTGGTACAAGCAACATCTAAAGAGTTTGCCGACAGATTCCTTTATGAATCCTGGGAAAAACATTAAGATAATGTTAACCCTGCAGTTCTGGTGGAATGCTGCAGGTGTGAACATTAACATTACAACACAAAGATGGGACCAAAAGCTTGTAAAATAATCATGTGCTAATCAATACCCAGCCTGCATTCTGGATCTTCTCTGGACAGAAGATCGATGGAGGTGATTTAATGGCATGGTTCCCTCCAATAAGCAGGGAAACTTCTCTAAGCTATTAGGCAATATTGTTTGGATGGAAGCCAGTAGCCATTCACACAGACCAAGAGTTTCCTCATGAGTCAGTTGTTCTTTCAAACATTAAGCAACATTCCTGCAGGGCTCGTTATTTTCTCCATAGACCACCAAGAAGACACCATCTCATATTATTAAAAACATTCTGTCAGTCAATTTAAGTTAATCATCATCCCCAACTTAAAGAGCCTATCATTAAAAACAATGTTTTGTATTTTTTTACTATGTTTTAATGCTAAAGTGATATTTTGGTTTATGCATTTGTGAGTAATCATCATGAATTGTGTTCTCTGAGCAAGAGTCCTTGAAAAAGAGAGGTGGGTGTTACAGTGAAGGAGAGCATCTTTCTTTCTTCTTGGTTGGAAAACTGGCACTAGAAAAACATATCAAAACAAATACATATTCTGTATTCTCAAACACTATTTTTGACACACATACATGCCTCTCCGTTGCATTTAATTAAATAATCATTTCCACCCGTGTCTCTCCTGCCTTCATCCTAATCAAGCTTTATTTACCTCACCTTTGATCCTAGCTTTAGATAATGCTCTCTGGCTGGAAAGCTTTGCCAGATTATTGAAAGCCAGTGTTATTTCCTTACATCTTTTCTAAACTCAATCACATTTTTACTTCCTTGATTTCCCTGTTCTCCTCTGGCCGTGTTGGATATTCTCCTGTCAGGTGGCGTTATACTTTTACTCAGGTGTGATTCAAAGACCTCCTTCTCACTTGCTTCTGCTTCCTGATTACCTCTTCCTGCCTTTTTGTCAACCTAAACCTGCCTCCTTTTGTTCAACTTTGTTTCTGCTTCCATGGCTACGACCAAGTTTTTTTTCACCAATCGCAGAGTGTTTTGCTTCTAGATAAATGTCGCCCATTCTACCTAGGAGTCTCTCTCATAACCTGTGGAGTTTTCTGTGAAGTCCTCCCACTGTCATCAGCCTGCTGCACTGAGGACCTGAAATTCAGTTTTGCTACTCTTCTGTAGATTCAGAGAAAGTTAGTGGCTTTGTTATTGAAGTAATCCTCATCTTTAAGCTTCTGCCCAGCAGCTAGGCTTAGGTCCCTGATTCTGCTGTTGGTGGTTTCCTACATACTTTTATTACATTTCTATTACATTTTTGAATAAAAGAAAAGATTTTGGGTGATTTTCTTACTAAAAAATGTCCCTGGGATGAGTTTCTGGGAGTGTTTTGGAGGGGAGTGATAAAGCTCCTGGGCAGTGGTGAAGCAGGACAGAGCAAAGCATTTGCTCCAGCAGTGTTTGAAAATTCAGATAATGGCTAATGGCATAACACCGTTAATGTGCACATATCTATACTGCTAAAATATATATTTACGAACACTACAATTAGAGCTTCAGTACTTATTTTTTCAGTCTCTGTCAAATCATAAATACCTATTTTAGGTCAGACTGATTTTGAATTTTCTTCTATTTGCGAGACTATAATAAACAGATAGAAAAGTGGTTTGTCACTTTCCTTTAACCTAAAAGTTAACTCTCATGTTGCCTCCTTTTAGGATTATCGTACAGTCAACATCTCCAGACAACAGGAAATCATAAATAAGGTTTATCATCAATGGTGAAATAATATGTTTTCTCCAGGGGCAAGAGATGAGCCCAGGAGGAAAGGAGAGGTGTAATAAATAAAGGGCTGTTAGGCAATGTTTATTAAGGTGAGGTAGAAGTCTTACTTTTTTGTGGTGGTAAAGTAAGAGGAGGGTATTCTCCACTATTCAGTCCGCCACTCACCAAGGAAGAAGTTATTTTCTACCATATTTGGCAATGATCAACATTGTTAACCATCGCAAATACCAAAGCAAAATCTCAAGACATCAGCCAGGAAGATAGACCTTTGTCTTCCAAATGGACGAAAAGGACTAAGTTACTAAAACACCTTATTTATACTTCGTCCATTGCAAATATTGTCATGCAGCAAACCGAAATCAACACCTGCAAGGTCTCTCACGCACCCAGACAGCATCACCTCCCTTTGTTTTGAAATGTATTCTGCTTACCAGTGTGACTCACCTGGCTTCAAGAATTATTTTCAATCATCCATTAAAACTAGACTAAACCTGTACCTTTCTGTCGTGCCACAGCCTCATAGAGCCAGTGAGAATTGCTACACCAACTATAATTACTTTTATTTGGGACAGAGAGGAGAACGGATAAATTATCGAGTTGATCCTTATTCACACAAATGTTGTTCAAGTCATACTTTGCTATAACTGCCTCTCATGAAACACGCCTGTTTAGTGTTTTTCACCCACTTGATTTCCCTGTAATTCTTTTCCATCTCAGGTGTATTTAGGTAAGACATCATTCATTAATTAGAGGGTTGATCTAAATCAAATTACATGTGTCATGATGGGTTAAAGGCTCAAACCCATATGCAGAACACCACACGGAAACAGGGAAAAAATTCAACAGTTTATTTGGAAATAAACACAAAGAGTTCTGGTTCAGGTTCTGGTTCTGGTTCCGGTTCGGGTCCAAAGCAGGATTCAGAGAGTTCTGTTGGTTCAGAATTCGGTTAGCCAGGGGAACAGATTGTGGGATAGAGAGTTCAGGTTCGGATGGTACCTGGTCCGGTTCTGACTGATCCAGGTAGGGAAGATCCAGTGAGATCCAGAGAGTG